>OZ007542.1:534591-629036 GCA_963931895.1 Eupithecia pulchellata | reverse complement strand
AATTGTATATTTACCATGGTAAAGGTGTATAATATAAGTAAGTATCTTACCTAGATACCTAACTGCCTAGCCTATCTATTTATAATCAAGATCTAAAACTGTATAGATACTTATCGATAGTTTGCTAGATACGAAGAGTTATCGTTTTATTCACATTTTCAATCCTAACATGCAATTCATCATACATCAAAGAGATCACATGACCTCTTAGTAGGAAACAGTTAGTCCATGTAATTTATTATACCATGGTTTATGCCATATATAGTTATTTAAAAAGGTTTAGTTCTGTGATATAGCGTCCTCTCGTTCACACACACGCAAGCATGCAACCCGTGAAGATAGATGCATTGGCTGCGCAATCAACATTACAGACCAGTCTCGTTCGTTGTTTGCCATCCGATCGAGATGATAAATGTAGAGCCACCCGACCGCCCCCCACCGCTGCCGCATGCCGCCACCGTACGGTGTGCATAGACATTTGTGTTGTAGTTGGCAACCGTTGCTACCCCACTCGCCATCCGTTGGCAACAACAGACAACGACATCGTTGGTCAACAACGATGTCAGTAAAAACGACTGTACGGTTTGCATACCATACAGCGATGCATGTTTCCGTGGGTCAGCGGTTTACATGGTGACGCGTTTCCTCGGCCTCGGCCAATTACGGCCAGTCGCAAACTACTGTCTTTAAGACAACACGTCACGGTGTAAACTCGCGACCGTACACCTAACTACTTATATTAAACCGTGAAACTTACAAACGTCTTTAACTACAAACTCTATCAACAACACTAGGATTGTGGGGGGCACACTACGCACCCTACATTGTTTTTTTTTTTTTTCTTGTGGACTTTATCGCGCGCGACTCGTTTAACAAATTACAGTGAGTGCGGTGAGTTTTACAAGGATTACACTAACTATAACTACAACTGGGTGAGTGAGTATTCACTTTATACTAGGTATTGCCAATTCGGTAGCGGATCGGTTCGACTGGCCTCCCACAAGCGGGTCTCACCGGTTGGATTGAGAAGTCGCATATGCTGAAAGGTTAGTACCACACCACCCACAACAACTACCTATTTTTAAACTAGGTATTACAACTACACCATGGATATCGAAAACATACTAATAAACCAAAATCAACTGCACGATGACATACAAAGACTCTTCCGTAACTTCAAAAAAGATGGAAGTGAGCGCAAAACTCCACTGTATGTTAAGAAAAAACTCGATGTTCTCGATTCCTACTGGAAGGAATTCCAGACTAACCACACACAACTCTACCAACGTGAAGATCGCAACTATGCGTACTTTACGGAGAACCACTACCAACAAACAAAGAAGATTTACGCTGAAGCTCGAGCGTTCATCGAACAACTCGAGGTCTCTCCTCTGCCCAGAGAAAGATCTCCAACGAAGATTCCTACTATCCAGGTATCTGAAACTCAACAGCCTTCGGGAGAACCGTCTACTTCTCAACAACAAGCAGGTGACGTAGCCCCTGCATATCTAACAACACGATCCCAAGGTAACTCTAGCAAGTCCGAAGAACTACTGCGAAAACAAAAAAGCAACTTTAGGGCTTTTGCTAGGACACTATCAACAATTAACATCGAGCTAATAAACGAAAACTGGGAGTTTGAAGACGCCCTTAAAACTCTCGAATCTAGGTGGAGAAACATCGACTCCCTGCACTGGGAGATCGACAGTGAAAACGCGCTCGACCAAGATTACGAACAGATCTTCGAGATCTACGAACAACAATACCATTCCATGAAGAAAGCCATAAATTCTAAAATGTGGTCCGTTTCTCACATGGAAAAATCTACTCCTAAAATGGAACTACCTACTTTTTCTGGATCTTACCAACACTGGACATCCTTCAAGGACTTGTTTAATGAGGTGATCCACAACAACAGAACACTCTCGGGTGCACAAAAGATGCAATACCTAAAATCCAAGGTAAAGGGTGAAGCTGAAAAGCTTATACAACACCTAACTATCAGTTCCGACAACTATCAAATTTGCTGGGACATACTTAACAACAGGTACAACAACAAGAAACAAATTTTTATTTCGCATCTTAACACTATCCTAAACCTACAAATTTTACAAAATCAAACTGGTGCGTCCATAAAGAAAATACACGATACGGCGAACGAATGTTTAAACGCGATTGCAAAGCTCGGCGTCGATATCTCAACATGGGACCCTATTCTGGTACACCTTCTCTCGCTGAAACTCGACGCTGACACTTACAGCGATTACGTGGAATCGGTTAAGGAGCCGCGCGAACTACCGAATTTGGCCGAATTCATGAACTTTCTTGAAACTAAATTTACGGCCTTAGAGTCTGTACGACGTAAACAAGAACGCTCTTCGGACAACCAACAACAACGGGGTTCATCTAACAACAATAACAACAAAAATCAACAACAAAATAAATCCGTATCTAACTTTAACAACAACAAACCTAAAAACTACAATAACGCATTAAACTCTACGATGAACAAACAAGTACCTAAACACGTGAAGTGTCCGCATTGCAAGAACGACCATGGATTATACAATTGTAGCGAGTTTATCAAATTGCAAACAGCGGACCGACGGAGTTTGGTTGCAAAACTCAATATATGTAAAAATTGTTTGTTCGACCATAAAGACAAACAATGTAAGTCTGAAAAACGATGCCTGCAATGTAATTTAAATCATCACACCTTGCTACATGACGCTTCGCAGAAAACACAATCAAAGAAAAACAGCGACAAACCTAACAACAATTCGAATGACAAAAACGAAGGTGCAAGTAGCAATGTATCTTCAATGGAAAACATTTCCGAAACACTTTTGGCTACGGCTCAGGTCAAAGTCAAAACTAACGACGGGTCAGAGGTCACTCTACGTGCCCTTATCGACCAAGGATCACAGATATCCATCATAACAGAAAATACTGCTCAACTGCTGGGACTACCACGGATGAGATGCAACGGCGTTATTTTCGGCGTAGGAACGCGCGAAAATAACTGCAAAGGAGTCGTCAACCTAACATGTACATCTATCAACAAAAACTATACCTTTGACTCGCAAGTATTCGTTATGAAAAAACTTGTCAATAAACTACCTAACAGATCCTTTTCCAAACCATCTACGTGGACACACTTGGAAGGGATACCACTGGCCGACCCTGATTACAATATCAGTCGACCTGTCGACATACTTTTTGGTGCAGATGTCTACTCTACCATCATCCTAGGTGGCATCATCAAAGGGGATGAAACTCAACCGATGGCTCAACAATCTCAACTCGGCTGGATTTTATGTGGCAACATTAAATCCTACCAATGCAACGTCGTTCTAAACAATTTGGACGAAATTAAACATTTTTGGGAGATAGAAGATATTGGGGCGGACTGCTCTCAATTATCAACTGAAGATGCCTACTGTCTCCAACAATACAAAACCGAAACTAAACGACAAGAAGATGGCCGTTACATTGTGCGACTGCCTTTACACGCTGATGTAGATGAAAAACTCGGCGAATCTCGACCTAAAGCTACGGCACAATTTTTTCAACTTGAAAAAAGGTTTAGAACCTCTGACAATCTGTCCAAAAGCTACAAGTCATTTATGACTGAATACATAAACCTAAACCACATGCAATTATGCGAAAATAACATGAAACCGAGCTACTACATTCCACATCATTGTGTGCAACGTGCCGACTCAACAACTACTCCGCTTCGTGTCATTTTCAACGCTTCGGCGAAAACTACTTCTGGCAAAAGTTTAAATGACGTTACCTACAGCGGCCCTAACTTACAAACTGATTTATTTTCACTTATTTTGAAGTGGAGACAATTCAAGGTTGCCTTTACGGCTGATATAGAGAAAATGTTTCGACAAATTCTATGCCACAAAGACGACCAAAACTACCAAAAAATACTGTGGAGAGAAAGCACTAACCAACCCCTTCGGGAATACCAACTTTCGACTATCATCTACGGAAACAAGGCTTCACCATTTCTAGCTATGATGACGCTAAAACAACTTGCCAACGACGAGCGACAAAACTACCCTGAGGCGGCGGCTATTCTCGAAACGTGTTTTTACATGGATGATCTTCTGTGCAACACCGACGACATTCAAACGGCTCTACGTATAAAGAAAGACCTAACAAAACTACTTCAAGCTGGAGGGTTTAACCTACGAAAGTGGTCGTCGAACAAAGCCGACCTACTACAACACGAGGAACCTACCAGTACCACACCGGAAGCTTACAACTTCCGTAACCAAGAGTCTACCAAAACACTAGGTCTACGCTGGAACCCTACTGAAGACAACTTCACCTTTCAGCTTACCATCGACACCACATGTACGAAAACAGTCACAAAACGACTATTACTGTCCGAAATTTCAAAAAATTTTGACCCACTGGGATGGCTAAGCCCAGTGACAACAAAACTAAAACTAATATTTCAAAAAGTGTGGGAAGAAGACCTAAAATGGGACGACAAAGTACCCGAACCTATAAACAAAGAATGGGAAAAGGTCAAACTACAATTAACAGCAATCCACGAACTAAAAATACCTAGATGGTTACAACTTACACTAAACGATAACGTCGAAGTACATGGATTTTGCGATGCAAGCATAAATTCATACGCCTGCGTTATTTACGCAAAAACTAAAAACGGTTCCGTCGTCATCGTCGCCGCGAAGTCACGACTTGTACCAAAAAACAAAACGATGACCTTACCTAGGCTGGAACTTCTAGCAGCTGCGCTACTATCTACTTTGATGAAGAAGGTTCAACAATGCCTATTAACACACAACCTTACTCTCTACGGATGGTCGGACTCCACAGCTGTCTTAGGATGGCTCAACGGTGACCACAATCGCTGGAATGCATTTGTATCGCACAGAGTGAAGAAAATAACCGAAATTATACCAGCGAAATGTTGGCGCTATGTGAAATCCGCGGAAAACCCGGCGGATTGTGCTAGTCGTGGTATATTTCCTACACAACTACAAACACATCAACTTTGGTGGAACGGACCAAATTGGCTCTCTACGATTCAACCCACAGAATGCATTCAAACCTACGACACTAACGAAGAGATGAAGAAATTCAAAACAAACGTCACAACACACCGTCACAGCGATGACATCATCAAGGACCTACTAGCTAAACACAGCTGTCTAACTCGGGTTACACGTGTTATCGCTTGGATACTACGGGCCTTAGCGCCTCGAAACAAGATGCTACCTAACTATCTAACTATAAACGAAATACTTAAGGCTAGAGCGTTATTAATAAAACATGTACAACTGGCTTCCTTTCAAGATGAAATCAACGCTTTGAGACACAAAAAAGAGCTAAACCGAAAAAGCAAACTCCTACCCCTAAATCCCTATCTCGACGAAGAAGGACTACTAAGAGTGGGGGGAAGGATCAACAACGCATACATAGATGCAGAACAGAAAAATCCAGTTATCATCCCTCATGATGGTCACTTTACTGAGATTTTAATTGACAACGCACATGACAGGACATTCCACGGAGGTCCTCGTGTTACGTCAGCAAGACTACGAAAACAATACTGGATAATTGGAGGGAACAGGGCTGTAAAGAAACGCATTTTCAACTGTGTAAAGTGCAGGAGGCACAACCCCGTACAACAAACTCAACAAATGGGCCAACTACCCCAAGCTCGATGCAACCCTTCTCGTCCCTTCTATCATACAGGAACGGACTTTACTGGATATATTGACGTAAAGTACAACAAAGGCCGAGGAGTCAAGACAACTAAGGGATACGTCGCTGTCTTCGTCTGCTTGGCTACGAAGGCAGTACACCTAGAACTCGTCTCCGATCTCACCTCATCGGCCTTCCTGGCGGCACTGCGAACTCTCTGCTCGACGAGGGGCACCGCGTCACATCTACAGTGATAACGCCACTAACTTCACAAAATCAAGTCGCACTATAAAGGAGGAATTTATCGACTTGAAGAACACACTGGACCCTGAGTTCTACTCTGCTATAACTGACATGAACATTGAATGGCATTTCAATGCCCCTACATGGGCAAGTGCTGGAGGCCTCTGGGAGGGGGCAGTCAAAAGCCTGAAGTTCCACCTCAAAAGAGTCGTCGGAGAACAAAAACTAACATACGAAGAGCTCTCGACACTCCTGGCAGAACTCGAAGCTTGCCTCAACTCCAGACCACTCCAAGCGTTGACGGAAGATCCCGAAGACATCGATTTTTTGACGCCAGCTCATTTCCTCTCCAGCGGACCTACACTAACCATCGTCGAAACGGAAAGGGACGAACGAACTCGATGGCAACTCATTCAAAAAATATTCAAAGATATTTGGAAACGATGGCAATCCGAATACTTGACCCAACTTACACCGTTGAGCAAATGGCGGCAACGAAAACCTAACATGAGCATCGACGACCTCGTAGTCATACATGACTCCAATATCCCTCCGGGAAAATGGGCCCTAGGGCGAGTGGTCGAGCTACACGAAGGAAAAGACGGCTGCGTTCGCGTGGTTAGTCTTCGAACGAAAAATGGGATCATGAAACGACCTATAACTAAACTATCTAAACTACCAACGAAAAATAACACGGAAGAAGAGAAAGAATTGGAGGCTAAGCAAACACAACAAGTACAAACACAAAACAAACAAACAAGAAAGAGAAACAAAACATCATGCAATTTAATTTGGGCGATTTTATGCATTTTTGCCATAATAAATCCCGTTCGGTGTGACTACAGCCTAGCTAACATAAACAACAACCAAAGTATGTACTTTGATAAGATCACTGATATGCACTTAGTACGCGACGAATGGAAACTAATCGTGTACTACGATATGCAGCCTTATTGGCAAGGAATAGAAGCTTACAAAAGCTATATTTCGACTCTACAACAAACATGTACTAACACGGAAACACACAATCAATGTAACATAATACTACTCCAGTTACAACACGGCTACGCGGAACTAATGCATTACAGCCAAATGCTTTTGGACCGAAAACGAATAAATAACAGAGTACGAAGGGGGCTCATCAACGGCGTTGGGTACCTCGCCAACAGCTTGTTTGGAGTGCTGGATGAACACTTTGCCAAAAAATATGAAAATGACATAGACAGCATCCGATCAAACGAACAACATCTCGCTTCATTATGGAAAAACCAAACTTCCATTTTAGAAGCCGAGAACAACGTACTAAAAAGAATAGAGAACTCTATCGACCAACAATATAAAATGTATAACCAACACATAATTACATTGAATAAGGCCGTGAACACACTAGCGACTGAAATGAGAGATGTCAAAACAAATAATGACTTTACGATGATGTCGATCGTCGCGAACAACATGTTAATGAACTTGAAAGGTCTTCAAGAGACACTTTTGGAAACTATTACCGAGATTCACTATGGAAAATTTAACATACATCTACTGAGTCCGCAACAGCTTACGGAAGAGCTTAATATAATATCTGGTCAACTTTCGAAGGACTTAACTCTACCTATTGAAAATATCCAAGTAGATCTTCGGAAACTCTATCATCTACTCAACGTGAAGGCAAGGATGACTCTGAAGTACTTTATATTCGAAGTCAAAATTCCTTTGATAACTCGGGACGCCTACGAGATTTACAACCTTATCGCAGTCCCACAACTTATGCACAAAACCATGGTTACTATTCTACCGATCGCAGACTACGTTTCCATAAATCTACAAAAAGACGCCTACATACCGATGTCTGGAAACGAACTACAAACCTGCACACCATACAATACGGATACCCTTATGTGCAAATTACAAGGACCGATCTACCAACTGAAGTCAGAAAACAGCCTATGTACAATTAAGGAAGAAACAGAACAATGCGCCACAAAATATACAATCTGCAGGGACGTGTGGATCGAGCTTTACAAAACAAATACATACCTATACTTCTGTTGTACTCAGCGAACGATAAGAATACTATGCGAACGGCAGGTAACAGCTGAGCGACTCAACATGGCCGGCATAATCAGCCTAGGGAATGGCTGTGTCATCAAGGGCGAAAGCTTCACGATATACTCACACACTCAACAAAATAACAAACTCGAAGTACAGCCCGACCTGCTCAAGATGGATATTCCGTCTATAAACACTATCTTCAATCTAACTATACCTACTCAATCTTTTGAGATAAAAGAAAAAGAAGGTTTGAAAGATGAGATAAACAACATCGGAGGGCAAATCGAACAAATGAAGAAGGAAGGCGACATTATTCAATTATCCACGCATGACGTCCATCAGTTTGTGGTACTGTACCTACTCGCTGGTGCCGCACTCTTCGCCTCAATCCTCTACTGCTGGCGGCGCGTGCGAGCCCGCCGCGCGGCGACGCTCCCAGCGACAACGCGGGAGGGCAGACAACACTTCCGGAACGAGACCGCCATCCAACTCGTAGAGCTACCTGCGGTACCTACGACTCCGACGGCGAGACGAACTACGAGCGTGCCTTCGACGCGCCCTGAACCTGATACTAGCGTGACTCATCGTCCATACGCCCGTGTGGACAAGGCGACCTCACCTACTATCAAAAGACTTTTTAGTGCAAGTGAAAGTGATTAAAATTTATAAGTGACATTTTATAAGTTGAATTTTATATTTTTTGTGTCCTTATTTTACTTTTTATACTTACTACTTTTATATATTGTTTTTATCGCTTTTACATTTTGCTTGAACTATACTTAACTTTTAAGATGTAACCTTTTCATCTCAACTCGCCCTCGGGAGCATGTACGGTTTGCATACCATACAGCGATGCATGTTTCCGTGGGTCAGCGGTTTACATGGTGACGCGTTTCCTCGGCCAATTACGGCCAGTCGCAAACTACTGTCTTTAAGACAACACGTCACGGTGTAAACTCGCGACCGTACACCTAACTACTTATATTAAACCGTGAAACTTACAAACGTCTTTAACTACAAACTCTATCAACAACACTAGGATTGTGGGGGGCACACTACGCACCCTACATATTTTTATTATAATATAATAAAAATGGGAAATAAAGTGATCACTTTCGTTCATTGTTCACTTCGCGGACAAGAAACCTTTACCTTGTTATATTATTGTTTTAGAGTTGGAGCAGAACTCGTCCCGAACTTTTTGTCGTCTAGATAATCTGATATTTCATAGTAAGTCAATACGAGACAGATTTAAGCACACGTAATGTTACACGTTCGCTACAAATGTTACATTACGCTGTGTAACACCAGTCAGCACCCAGGCTTATGATTTTTGATAAACTTTAGAAGGCTTTTTTGTTGCCATATATTATTATAAGTAAGTTAAAACCGAACTATTTGTTAGCATTTTTTTGTAATTATAGTTTACGTAATTAAGAATAAGTTGTAGGTGGTATTTATATTTATGAATTAAATTGATTTGAAACATGTTTGCTAAGATTATGTTTATTAAAGCTTTATCTAGATAAAAAGAAATATGAATTCAAATCTATACTAACTTTATATAAATGCATAAGAATATTGAAAATCGTTTGAATAAGTGGATTTTTCTTATAATCAATAAGTGCTTTACATTGTGCCTTTTTATTATTATTGTAAATGTTAGTTATAGTACCATAAGAATCTCTATAAATGATTGTTATTGTAGTTCTACCTGGCACTGTTTTGAAACCTACAATTCTTATTTTAGGCAATATTCAGCTTATAACTATCTATTCTGTGTTGCCAGCTAATAATCAAAGTCCAAATTATCACAAGTTTCCCCCTAGAAATCCAATATAATAAGATCTTGCCTTTAAACTGCCTGAAGAATTATGTATTGTTAATAATAATTGTGTTAATCAGTAAGCAGTAAAAATTTGATAATTTACAATTCAAAAGGATTTTATCGTTGTACTCGTAGGTACAAACGGCAGCTTGTGTAAAAGCGTAACAAAGCTTTAGCACCCTTATGTTAGTAATAAATATGTAGTTATTTGTGTTAAAAATGTTGTAAATAATACTTATAGAATGTAAGTTAGTAATTCTAAGACTTTGTTATTATATAGAGAATAAAATAAATATTTGTCTAATCCTGGATTTTAATTCATTAATTTTATTAACATACCCTTTGAAATGTAGATAGAGATTAATTAGTTTTTTTAATTATATTTTCTTCTATTAAATTCTATTATTCGTTTTAGATAAGGAACTCAAACTTGAAAGAAAGCAAAAAATATAGAGCTAGAAATAATAAGAGAAGACTTGAATAAAAGACTTGAAACATGCTTACTCTACTTCTCCACCTATATCAGAACTATACTAAAAGATGGAATAGATAATTAAGTATTATCAAATGTATAAGTATTTTTCCTTATGTGTAGGTATCCTAACCTAAATACGACAACAGTAAGCCGTTGCAGGGTTAAAAAAAATTAACACACTTTTTATATCTTTTTATTTATAAATTAATATATAAAAGCATACAAGACACCTTATTTTGCTAAGAAATGCACTGATTGGTACGTTCCTTATAATTTCTGACTTAAAATTTCTAATAAAACAGACTTCGAATATAATACTATCAATAAAAATTTCATAGCACTTGAAATAAGTACATCATCTCTATGATGTATCAGTGTTATAATTTGTTCATTCGATAAAATAATTTTTAATTCACAGAAGATCCACTCTCCTTGTCATCATTGTATACTCGTTTCGTTTACTCAGAAACTCAATTATAATTGATCCAAGAGACTGGTTTAGGAAAATATGCAGCCTCTTATGGAAGGAATTTGTGAGATGACTTCTCCATATCTTCCACGTCTGCTCAGAATGATGAGAATAATGAAAATGTGATGATGGTGAATAGATGATGAAGCGGTGAAAGGTGAGGTGATGATTAATGGGACACAGACGCGGGGCTCAAATAACTTAAAAAATAAACACTCAATCGTGATGATCATCAGCCAACTCTTCCATGTCTTCCTGATCGAACTCCGTGTCGTCTTCCGCTGTAGCCTCCTGGTACTGCTGGTACTCGGAGACCAGGTCGTTGACGTTGCTCTCGGCCTCATTGAACTCCATCTCGTCCATGCCCTCGCCAGTGTACCAATGCAAGAACGCCTTGCGCCTGAACATAGCGGTGAACTGCTCCGATATTCTCTTGAACAACTCTTGGATAGCGGTAGTGTTTCCGATGAAGGTGGAAGACATCTTCAAGCCTTTAGGAGGTATATCGCAGACGGCCGTCTTGACGTTGTTGGGAATCCATTCGACGAAGAAACTGCTGTTCTTGTTTTGAATAGAGAGCATCTGCTCGTCGACTTCCTTCATGGACATGCGTCCGCGGAAGATGGCGGCGACGGTGAGGTAGCGTCCGTGGCGCGGGTCGCAGGCCGCCATCATGTTCTTGGCGTCGAACATCTGCTGTGTCAGCTCGGGCACGGTGAGCGCGCGGTACTGCTGGCTGCCGCGTGACGTCAGCGGAGCGAAGCCGGGCATGAAGAAGTGCAGACGCGGGAAGGGAACCATGTTCACGGCGAGTTTCCTGAGATCGGCATTCAACTGCCCCGGGAACCGCAGGCAGGTCGTCACGCCGCTCATAGTCAGCGACACTAGATGGTTCAAATCTCCATAGGTTGGATTCGGCACTTTCAGCGTTCTGTAGCAAATATCATACAACGCCTCGTTATCTATGCAATACGTCTCATCCGTATTTTCAACGAGCTGATGGATAGAAAGCACTGCATTATACGGCTCTACAACAGTATCTGAAACCTTCGGTGATGGGACAACGGAATACGTGTTCATGATTCTGTCGGGGTATTCCTCTCTGATTTTGGAGATGAGAAGTGTGCCCATTCCGGAGCCAGTGCCGCCGCCGAGCGAGTGTGTGAGTTGGAAGCCCTGCAGACAGTCGCAGTTCTCGCACTCTTTGCGGACGACGTCTAGGACCGCGTCGACGAGCTCGGCGCCCTCTGTGTAGTGGCCCTTGGCCCAGTTGTTGCCGGCGCCAGACTGGCCGAAGACGAAGTTGTCGGGGCGGAAGAGCTGGCCGTATGCGCCGGAGCGCACGGCGTCCATGGTGCCGGGCTCGAGGTCGAGCAGGATGGCGCGGGGGACGTACTTCCCGCCGTTCTCCGCGCACGCAACTGTTCACAGAGACATACATTATTAGTTTCAGAAGGTACAAATAGACCTATTGTAGAATTTGTAGAGCAAGACGATACTGTGGGGCTAGCTAGAATAAATAGCCGCTAGATCAAGATCTATCTCAGGATCAAGGACGATTTTCTGATGTAATTTTCTTATAGCAAAGTTTTGCAACTAGTTAATAAATTTATACATGGTGTAAAAAATAACTAACGTATTTTATTCCGATAAAATACGCTACTTATTTTTCACGCCATGTTTCACACATATTGATTTTTGACAAAATATTAATGGGATGCACCAGTAAACCATCCTTGTCTTAGTAGGTGATACTTCATATGATACTTCTGTCCTAGGTCATGACATGAAAATTCGCGTTTTTGATCAAAAAATTAACAATCAATGAAGATCATCATAATCTTAATTGATAATTGATTGATTTAATTGAAAGACGATAACCTAGCTAGGTCATCAATCGAACGAATTTTCCGAATTGCCGCTTCTATGCGTTGCTTAGTCTATGGGACAGTTAGATTGATTATTCCTAAACGGCTCTGTTTGCAAATACATGTAAATCACTACATAGTATAAAACAAAGTCGCTTCCCACAATTTGTCTGTACTTGTCGAGTAGGTACTTATCCAGGGCTGCCCCTATGTATGCATAGATCTTTAAAACTACGCAACGAATTTTGATGCTGTTTTTTCAATAGATGTGTGGAGGTTTATATGTGTACCATGCATTAGTATAGCGTAAGGGTGCCGTGCGAAGCCGGGACGGGTCGCTAGTTATTAATAACTACATCATAAATAAGTTTGATCTTAAGCTTCAGTCTGTCACTAAGTACCTACTGATGTGATGACTCAAGCTAAAATTCTGTTGCAATCTAAAGTTCAAATTATCTTCAAGGCAACAAACAATTATTGGCCATGAATCTTGCGTCTGCGCAGGTCGTTGAACTGGTTATCTCGTGAACTTGATTGCAATAGGTTAGTTATTAAGGCGCATACAGTAGCTGATTGCTCCTCTTTGGAGGCTTTCTCCTCCTAGAGTAGTCAATTTTATGGGCTGAAAAAAATATATGTTATACATTGACCTTTTATCTGTAAAGTGAACGTACAAAAATGTTCTACGTGCTCGTTTACTTGGTGAAAAAAAATCACAAAGTGGAGCTGTTTCTGACTGAAAAAGTGTATCTACTTCTAAACTACTTAGAATTTTATACTTTTTTTTTCACCATCATGTCGGCAAAGACTTTATCTTCAAACTGAACGTATGATTTTGTGATACGACGGTTTTTCACATAGAAAATCATTATTTTAAATTTTTGCGTATGATTAGTGGGCGGTAACCTTTGAAGGTAGTCTGCGCGGGCGACGGGCGGCAGTGAAACCCTGACTGTCGTACGGGGAGGTTGTGTTCGTCTGCCTCGCGCTCTAGGTGAGCGCGAGACGTACTTTTGCTTTTTTACTATAATGCTATATTGATGCACATAGACGCTTTATTTATTATTCAAAGTTATCCGCGCATGGACGCTTTATTTGGTGTAAGACAGTTTGTAAAATATTGAAAATTCCGAAAATCAGTAAGCTGAAGAAAGCCAGAGCTCTGAAAGCTCGTTATTTTAGAAAATTTATGCTATTGTAACTACCTATTAGCAATCTTATGTAGATTTTACATATTTGTATATTTATTTTAGGAGATCGGGTAGGTACTAAACTAGGTAGGAACAAATGAACGACAATGTAAGTAAATACTCCTTAGACCTACCCATTTATTTGTTTTATTACTAATCTTACATTATTATTTATTTATAGATTTACAGTGACCGGACAAGTTGAAACTGGAGTGAAAATGTTTTATTGTATTGTGGTAGCTAATATTAGGTAGGTAGCTATGATGTATTATGCGACGAAATAAAATATGTACGTACGGCATTCTTCCTAACGCGGTTCATGATCGTCTTCAGAATTCTAGTATGGCTGCAACAGTTCTATGACTCTCCGAAGTGAAGCACTAGGTAGGTACACCCCCACCTTACTTACTGTTATGAAATGGGAATGGGATTCAAAATGTAAAGGAGACTGGGTAAAAATGGTACATAGCCTTTTTTCATCTCCTAGAGCTCGGATATTTTTAAACTTACGAGATCTGAAATCATAATTACTATTTTAACGGGTAGGTATGTATTTATCGCGTTTTTACGGGTATTTTTTATTTACGAGTATTTTTACGGGTTTTCTTCGCGACGGCCATCCTTTGTACTTGTACATAATTATCTAGAATTCTAGATAAACAAGTACGACAATTGCGAGTGTAACTCGCGCGCCGAGGGTTTTGAACTTTTGTCGTTTAGGTTGTTACGTTTATTGACGACCTCTTGGCGCGGTGGGCTTACAACGCAAGAGGTTGCGGTTACTACAGAGATTAGTGGGTAGGTAAATGCGTTGGTACCTACAATTTTTTTTAAAATTTTTTTTATGTTTTTCTGTAAATATAGATATACAATGTGTCTGGTCACCGGTGTCGGAGACTTTGGGGGGGGGGGGGTGAAATACGGTAAATTTTATCGAAAAATCACTATTCCTATCTTTTTTCTACCTCCATTGCAAAATGGCAGTAATTTTGTTTTCTTTTGCCTCGAAGCACGGGTGCTTGTACTGATTTAGCTATAGCAACCCATGTAGAGGTCCTAGGAAGACGATAGAGGGCTTATTTGATAGACAATAATGTGGACAATAAAGCAACGATAACATTGTTTCCATTTCCATTTTATAATAGAGGAAAAAATGATTTATAAAACCAAAAAAAAGATTTTTTGAAAAAAAAAATTTGAATTATTAGCTTTTTCATAGAATCCAAACTGTCAAGCTACATGTTTTTTGTGTTTGAACGTTAGTAAATACTGTGTGCTTCAAAATAAGTCTTGTATCTTAGCTATAAGTAAGATAGTTTAGAAGTTTATTCAAAAATTTAAAAAAAAATCTTGTTTTTGTTTTATAAATTATTTTTTCCTCTATTATAAAATGGAAATGGAAACAATGTTATCACTGCTTTATTGTCCACATTATTGGCTATCAAATGAGCCCTCTATCGTCTTCCTAGGACCTCTACATGGGTAGCTATAGCTAAATCAGTACAAGCACCCGTGCTTCGAGGCAAAAGAAAACAAAATGGCTGCCATTTTGCAATGGAGGTAGAAAAAAATAGGAATAGTGATTTTTCGATAAAATTTACCGTATATCACCCCCCCTCCCCAAAGTCTCTGACACCGGTGACCAGACCAGACACATTGTATATCTACAAACGCTTTGTACATTTTATATCGATCACTCTGCAATCTTCGGAGATAGAGGGGGAGGAATGGCCAATTTTTCGACCTTTATCAAAATATTTCGAAAAGTATAAAACCTTTTGAAATTTCAAAACCTGTTTTGGAATGTGCAAATTGATACCCCACTCGACGGGGGTAGTCTCCCCTTTAGAAATCCCCCCCCCCCTTTTTGACCATATTTTTAAAAGTAGTTATGTTAACAGATTTCTCTGGTAGTGACCCCTTTAGAAATTTTTCCCGCCCTTTTTTGACCATATTTCAAAAAATATTATTTATACAGACTTCTTTATATTTTTCCTGTAAAATATAGATACATATCTTCAAATACTTGGTACATTTTACATCGATCGCTCTGCAATCTTCGGAGATAGGTGGGGGGGGGGGGGGGGGGGGGATTGCCATTTTTTCGACCTTTTTCTCAAAAAGTATAAAAATCAAAATTTCCAAAACGAAATGTACAAATCCTCTTGGCGCGGTGGGCTTACAACGCAGGAGGTTGCGGTTACTACAGAGATTAGTGGGTAGGTAAGTGCGTTGGTACCAACGCACTTATTTTTTTTTTTTTTTTTTTTATGTTTTTCCTGTAAAATATAGATTTACAATGTGTCTGGTCACCGGTGTCGGAGACTTTGGGGGGGGGGGTGAAATACGGTAAATTTTATCGACAAATTACTATTCCTATTTTTTTTCTACCTCCATGACAAAATGGCAGCCATTTTGTTTTCTTTTGCCTCGAAGCACGGGTGCTTATACTGATTTAGCTATAGCAACCCATGTAGAGGTCCTAGGAAGACGATAGAGGGCTTATTTGATAGACAATAATGTGGACAATAAAGCAACGATAACATTGTTTCCATTTCCATTTTATAATAGAGGAAAAAAGAATTTATGAAACGTAAAAAAAGATTTTTTGAAAAAAATTTTTTGAATTATTAGCTTTTTCATAGAATCCAAACTGTCAAGCTACATGTTTTTTATTTTTAAACGATAGTAAATACTGTGTGCTTCAAAATAAGTCTTGTATCTTAGCTATAAGTAAGATAGTTTAGAAGTTTATTCAAAAAATCTTTTTAAAAAAATCTTTTTTTTTTATTTTGTAAATTCTTTTTTCCTCCTCTACTATAAAATGGAAATGGAAATAATGTTATCATTGCTTTATTGGCCACATTATTGGCTATCAAATGAGCCCTCTATCGTCTTCCTAGGACCTCTACATGGGTAGCTATAGCTAAATCAGTACAAGCACCCGTGCTTCGAGGCAAAAGAAAACAAAATTACTGCCATTTTGCAATGGAGGTAGAAAAAAGATAGGAATAGTGATTTTTCGATAAAATTTACCGTATTTCACCCCCCCCCCCCCCCCCCCAAAGTCTCCGACACCGGTGACCAGACACATTGTATATTTATCTACAAACGCTTTGTACATTTTATATCGATCACTCTGCAATCTTCGGAGATAGGGGGGGGGGGGAATGGCCAATTTTTCAACCTTTATCAAAATATTTCGAAAAGTATAAAACCTTTTGAAATTTCAAAAACTGTTTTGGAATGTGCAAATTGATACCCCACCCCACTCGACGGGGGTAGTCTCCCCTTTAGAAATCCCCCCCCCCCTTTTTGACCATAATTTTTAAAAGTAGTTATGTTAACAGACTTCTCTGGTAGTCACCCTTTAGAAATTTTTTCCGCCCTTTTTTGACCATATTTCTAAAAGTATTATTTTTACAGACCTATTTATATTTTTCCTGTAAAATATAGATCCATATCTTCAAATACTTGGTACATTTTACATCGATCGCTCTGCAATCTTCGGAGATAGGTGGGGGGGGAGGGGGAATGGTAATTTTTTCGACCTTTTTCTCAAAAAGTATAAAATTTAACAAAATTTCCAAAACGAAATGTACAAATCAGTACCTTTAATTTCATACCACCTTAATTTCTGTAGGTCCCATTTAAAATTTCGATTTCAAAATTTGTACTGAAAATCTTCATTTTAATTTTTTATTTATTTTTCTATAAATCTGTGCGGGCGCACTAAATATATTATTATTTCAAATTTCAAGTCAATAGCTGCAGTAGTTTCTGAAATATTATGGATTCAAAACACAAAACAGAATCAAAGTCATAAGGATCCCTGGACCAAGAGACAAAATTTATATATCGTAGATTTTTTTTCTTTTGTTTTCTTTCTGCTGGTTTTTAGGGTTTTCACCTCGGTTTCAAACCCCTAAAAAACAGCAGAAAGAAAATAAAAGAAAAAAAATCTACTATAATAAGTTACTTTTAGTAACTTTGTCTCTTGGTCCAGGATGCCCTTTCTCCTCTTGCTTAGAAATTTACTGTTTTATCAAATCTTTACATCCGATTTCTAGCATCATTTCTTTATATAGGTGTAAAAACCTATATGTAAATACCATGTACCTAGTGGTAATTTTTTTCTCTTGGTCCATTATGACCTTTTTCCTTTAGCTCAGAGATTTATTGTTTCAAATTATTCCACCCGTATAACCTACCTATCATTGATATCCTACAAACATTGAAAATTAGAGAAGCTTGTATGAATGTTTGTTACCATGTACCTAACTACTAAACTGATTTTCATAAAACTTTCGAATGATTGGAATATAGGCTAGTTTAGAAGGAAATTACCTACAACGCGAACGCCCCGCGCCGCGCGGGTAGTAACAAGAGGCGGTAAGGCGGTAACATACATACTTATTACTTACCTAAAGTACCGAGTTCTGTTCTCAGACCAAGAACAAATACTTGCAGAATTTTAAAGACAAAGATACATTTATTTAGCTTCACAAGAACAGCACAGACATAAATAAAGATAGACAATTTGTAAAAAAATATCCCGCAGTGGGAATTCAACCCGTAATTATCGCGTGTCAGCCGGCTTGGTATACCACGCCGCGCCGGGCGGCCACGAAGGATTTCTATTTATCTTTTGCGGCTTACGCGCGAAATCTATTTCATTTTCTTGGCTATGCGGCGCCGGCGGCGGGGGGCGCGCGGAAGGGTGCGGGCCGAAACCATAGCCCCGCCCAAATTGCTCAAGGTCATTCGCTCCTGTATGCGCCTTAAATACCTACTCGGTACCGAACTATCTCTTAGGTTACTGTTAGGTAGTTTGCGGTTTTGATGATGCGCATTAATTAATCTGGTTGTATTTCGCATTTATTTTCCTGTTTTCGTATTATTTAACATGGAAGTGGAATAGTGAAACACTACCTACGGTTACGGGTAGCAGGTTCGATTCCTGCTACCGTTGTAGCAAACATTATATTATATTTCATAAATGAGATGTGTACCTAAACATGACCACAACCTCGAATTCTATCAATCAAAAATTGTTTCCGTAAATACAATCCCGTAGAAAATATCAAATTCGGTCAGTATCAGTACACCTCAAAGACCGTACATGACAAGGTGACATGTCGTTTGGTGGTCAGGATATTTTGTGGACACCATGCTCTTGTTTTTTTGTAACACCTGGACACCATGCTCTTGTTTTTTGTAACACCTGCCAAACTAGCGTCCTCCTCGTCAGCCAGTGTTGTTCCGGCTACGGCAATTGCCGTATTATACGGCTTTCGGGTGTGTAAATCGTCAAGAATACGGCATACGGCAGACATTTCAAAGCCGTATATTATTTGTATGAAATTATACGGCCGGTATCAGAAGCGTTGACATAAATGATTTTTTTCGTATTACGGAACGCACTAGCGACAGGCTTTTTTCTGGCTAAGGTTTTCCCTAAAGTCATAAACTAACCTAATAAAATACTTACTAGTGTTGGCACACCTAGCGACTTTATATTTTGTCACTATGTTATAAATGTTGTATTGTTCTAGTGTGTGCAATGTAAATTTTGTTTTTAATTACAACATTTAACTTAGGACGGCCTTATCATTTGAAGACTTGAACTTATTTCTGCAATTAAATCTCCAGTTTCCAGTTATATTAGTATAAAGTTATCTTTGCTGGATTGTAACAATGAGATGTTCAATCAAAACTAAAAAAATAAACAGATCAAAACTCAGCACACCAAACCAAAATATAGGAAACAGTGACGACTTTTATAGAAAAAAATGCGCTCCTTCGTTTATTTTTAATTTTTTTGTTCCTTTACGTTATAATCTGCCGTTTTTAGTAATCTACTAATGGGTAGGATTTTATGGCGTCGGATTAGCGTTATTTGTCAACATTTGTTATAAAAACTTTGAATATACGGCCCGTTTTTCTGATTTTGCCCTAAAATACGGCAATTTTTTGATTAAGATACGGCCACCCTAAAATTGACTTGGAACAACACAGTCGTCAGCTTTGGAAGAACGAGGTTAACTTTAGAGTTCCGTACCTGAAGAGTGCCTTCAGGATTACATATACCCTCGCTGTTTGGCCTGTATTTTTAGAAACTTAATTATCGCAAAGAAAAATAGTAGGTAGGTAAGTTAAAATTTAAAGGTTCTTTACAAAAAACGGGATATTTTTGTAGCTGTGTATAGCTGTAATCCCTAGTTCTTTGAAATTTTCACAGAGTGAGTGTTACTTTAGTTTTATAACAGCAAATATTATAATAAAATAAATAGAAAATATAGGGCGTACGATAGATCTGTTTTTGACGTTTTGTGACATTTTCAAAAGATTGTCAATTTTATTCTAGTCAATAATCCACTCAAAAAAACATATTTTAGTCTACACAGCCGTATGCCGATTTGACGACGTCATAACGTCATTACGACTACTACTTCATGTTATTAAATAGAGATTATGAAAGCCTAAATCTATATTAATAAGGCCGTGTGGTGCCGGCATAGAATTTCACCACCCCAACTCTTCCCGTGGGTGTCGTAAGAGGCGACTAAGGGAAACACACCGGGGGGCGGGCAGCAGCGCCTTCTGCAGAACAACTACACCGAACTGCGATCCCCAACCCGCATGCCCAGCGTGGGGATTATGGGCAATAACCCCCAAATAATGATGCCATCTATGGCGCTCATTAGGGGAGGCCTATGTCCAGCAGTGGACTATTATAGGCTGGTGATGATGATGATGATGAAATCTATATTCATGCTGTTAAAGGAGACAAAAAAACTGAAAAACATTTCTTGAAATTGTATTAGTTTATTTGAATTTTCTTTTATTAACTAAATCTAATATTTTCGACTGCGTTTGTCGAACTAAGTTTTCTCAATAATAACAAATATCCTATTGTTTAGTGTCAAATATATGTAGTCCTACCTACGGCACGGAACCCTTACGAGCAAGTCCAATTCGCACTTGGGCGGTTTTATTTAGTTTTAGTTTTTGCGTGTGTAAATATCTGTCTGCGAATGCACTGACTCAGTTTCCTGCTATTGTGCTTTGTATTTTCATTTGGTTTGTGTTCGAGGAATATAATAATGGCTTTATGAATAGATAATTATAGTTTTATGGGTTTCTGATTTTGATGTTGGTGTGTGTTTTTTGGGTTTCATGTTATGTGTGGGTTGTTTTTATGAGTTATAGGAAATGGTTAGGCCTTTCGTTTCCTTATTCACACTCTGATCGAAATATTCTAGAGTTCCTCTACTTTCTTGATACAAGAAAGATACGCAGTGGAGGGTATTAGCAATTTATAGAAATAGATAAAGTACCTACTTAGGTAGATATATTAAAAATTCGGTAAGTATCGCATATTTAACAAAACATTTTATATCAAAATAAACATTACAAGAGATGTGACAAATGACGGTTTTATAGCTCAAGAGCGATCTCTACCACACAAGGGTGATCATGATCAAACTAGATCATTTAAATAAAATTGCAACGTATCTCTGTACTAGAGATAAATTACATAAATACCTATCTACATCATTATAAAGAAAAGTTTTGAAGTAAATCCAATATTCTCAGTTATTTTATTTTGTCACTAGAAAGTCTCGTGTTTTAAATAAAATGACACTTTATTACTGCTATTTTCAATATTCAAAAAGCATAAATTACATAGAGTTAGTTTAAAAACATAAAGCTCTAAGAAACCTGCCACTTAGCGAAGTGTTGTCATTTACCAAACTATTTAATTACTCTAGCCAAACCCAAATTACAATCTTTATAAACATTGTCCCCTTGCTATTTAACCTTAAAACACCTTGTCATAGATATTTTCATAGGCAGTATTAGCGAGTAGAGTTTTTTCTACATTGCAAAATGATATCAATTATTTTCCAATAGCGACTCCAAAAAGAAAATTGTGGATTTTGCTGTGAGTTGTTTGTTAAAGAACATTGTACTTATCATGGGACTGGCTCGACCTACCTTAATTCTTATAATCAAACAAATAAATAGGGACCTGAGATACCTATGCATTGCACCTACACGTCAACATACATAAATGTTGAAAATGCCTGCCCCAAACAAGGGGTGGTTTTGCCTGAATAATAATCACCAAGCTTAGGCGGATTTGAGATCGCAGTGGATATTTAAAAATACACAGAACAAAGCGACCCTTCCTCCCTTAATCAGCTCCTAACGATATCCAGTCTGAGTTGCTTAGCTTTAGGTATATGAGGGTATATCAATTAATATTGGCATGTCTCTTTATCCATAGAGCAACAAAGGCCCCCGGCATAAAATTGAGATTTAGATATGCTAAACAAACGAGTAGAGACAAAGAGCTTTCCTTTTCACTTCGGTACTGGACCTATTGAATTGAAGAAAAATTCAATAACACCTTATTTCTTACATTATTATAATTTATTGTATGAAATTCACTCGTCTTAGTGCTTATTTTATAAGCATAAAGAAATAAAATAACTGAAATCTGACTCTATTGTAATTGTAACACTGCAAGCTCCCAAAATAATAAAAACCAGGGTTCAAAAAGGTTACCAGGTAGAGTTTGAATGTAGGCACACCTCACATCCAAACACTATCATTCACATTTCTAACCTCCCAATAATAAGTTCTCTCGTTACTACCAGCACCAGCGATGACTTGTGCGAAAGTAGACGACTAACTGTACTGGGACGGTTAGATGCAGACATGCGTGACGGTGTTGTGGTATCTACCATTGCGTTGCTTGCAACACCAGGCGTTAGCACGGGATACTTCTATACTTTAGATAGATAATAATGACAACGCAACGCAATATATAGAGTATTGAAGTTGAACTTATCTATAGGTACTAATATTATAAAGAGGAAAGATTTGATTGTTTGTTTGTTTGAATTGAATAGGCTCCGAAACTACTGGACCGATTTGAAAAATTCTTTCACCATTAGAATCCTAAATTTTCCGTGATGAATATAAGCATGGAAGACATAGGCATAGAGGCATGAACATTGAATATTTTCGGAAAAGCTAGGGATCCGCATGAAATATAAAAATTTTGTTAAATACCCGCGCGAAGCCGGGACGGACCGCTAGTTTCAAATAATTTACGCATGACAAAGTGAGGTAGTTTTCCTCTATTCTACCCTAGGCAAGAATAGTGTTAGATGGGCAGACCAAATGGCATTGCAACGGCTCTACAAAACCGACAAGTTTCATCTTCGATCGTATAAGAAATCTTGCAGAACCTAGCTCTGGTCTAGATGGACCTCTGAATCTGACTGCCAAATAACAATAGGAACCTGCCCATTAAACACTGAGTCATGCTGTCATCAACCTAGGAAGTCATCAAGTCGTGTCTAACTACCTAGCTCCTTTACTACCTACTAGACCTCGGGTCGTTACAAACCTTGGTTCATTGCCCTCAATTTAGGTCTGGTTTAAGTCAATTGTCCACAGTTATGGTAATTGGTGGGATTGTTCCAGTTTTGGGACAAATGAAGTATGAATGTGATGCCAGCCCCTTTTAGGGAGAACTATACTAAGTTTGGTATCATTGTTTTATTATTTTTTTTGGAGTTTTGGCGGGGAATTATTAAGATAGCCCTAGTTAGCTAGGTGCCTAGTTCTGGCGAATGAGCGTTCTATCTACATACAGTAGCAAAGATATATAACCACCATGTTTGGTTTTTCTTAGCAAAAAATTGCACGAATTAATAAAAGGTGAAGATAATATAATATTTCTTGTACGAATAACAAATATGGCGTAAACTTGGAGGATTTCCACTAGAAGCGAGCGCTAATTTCACAAATGGAGCTTAGAAAAAGGCATACCTACGAGTACTTAGTATACCAAACTAGATGAAGCCATAAAAATGCCATAGATATATTCCATTCTTATACGTGCGCTGTAGTACCAGGTTACGTTCTCTATCGGTATCTTATCAAGAAAGCCTTTTACTCGATAGATGATTACATGAATGATGTTAATGCTTGGCCAGATGTCGCTCCATTCCACACCAACAATAGCATGTAAGAAACTGATTGTTGTACTTAGCTTTCGGTACCAATTTAAATGATTATTGACATGTATCTAAATAAGATTAAACTTAGATTTAGATTGGCAAAACAAAAATTGTATTAGACACATAAGTTTTATATGAATGTACTAGTGGTTTCTTTTGCACTTCTTCCACTAGTGGACAAAATATTGAAGTGAAGAGAAATCAATAACAATTTATTTCTTATTTTAATAATTATCTGTTTGAAATTTGACTTGTCTAAGTGCTTATTTTGTAAGCCTAAAGAAATAAAGTTATTGAATCTGAATCTGAATCTGGTAGCACTAGTATTAATTCTCTGAAAGCACTGAAGTTTTAAGCTTCTTTGCTTTCAACTCACACCTAAGTAACTTGATTTGGCTTCAAAATCAAGACAAAATTGAATCATAGCAGCGAGTTTTTACGCTATGTCCTGTGCTGTGATATTCGAATGCAGAGGATCCCTGGATTCCATAACTCTAGTATTACATTTCTAGTAAATAGGTACCCCTCTCACCCCGTTCGTTCCCCTCAACGCCCTACACGGTTCGGCTCGCAGCCGTTGAAGCCAACTTCAGAGAGGTCATAAAGATTTGCAGACTCCTCACTCACCAGAGGCCTCATTGTAGTAGACGTCGATCCTTTCGAGCTGCAGATCGCTGGTGCCCTTGTACACTCCGGCGGGGTCGATGCCGTGCTCCTCCGAGATTATCTCCCAGAACTGCGGACAAGGAAAATTGTTAATAATACCATGTGACACCACTTATATGACCTAGGTCCACAGCTGAACCCTCAATAAGAGACCACGCACGGATTCCAAGCGCTGACTTGGAGGGTGAAAATATTTCCAGATTTTTTCCATCTAATGTTTTGTGGGCCATGATTTGAGTTTTTTTTTTTTTTAATAAATTATACTAAAATAGTAATTATATAACTAACCTTTATAAAAAATTATGTAGGTAAGTAGTTGGTACTTTTAAATAATTTATTAAAAATAAAAAATAAAATCTGAAATCGTAATCAATCAATCAAATCATATTAAATGCTCGGGGATCAAACCCATTTCTTCGGAGTAAATATCAATACCTACATAGGTACTACCACAACGCATGGTTATGGTTACAAATCACAGTCGGAACAAAATGCTTCCATTTATTGTTAACAATGAAGCAAGTTCGAAGTTCTTTGTCCTGTCCCCTTATTTTTAAACGTAATAAAACATCTGCTGTTGGTACTTATTGAAACATGTCCAGACTTGTTCCAGTGACTCCCGAATATTTTTTAGATAAGAAATTTGGTTATCGAAATATTGACCTTTGAGAAACAAGTATTGCAAGTACGTTTGTTCTATTTTCGTCATTTCATTGTAAGCTTCTTTGATAAAGGTTTTACCACAATAATAAAAGTACGCGATCTTCTAAAATAATATGGGAAATCTATCGGTCTTAGGCAATCAAAAAATATACCTATAGATCTACTCCAATTTTTAAAGATGCAGATGTTCGTGAAACAAGTGTTTAGAATATCTCTTAATCACTTATTTTAGGCGTCAAAAATAAGTTGGTACCTACTTAGGTACTTAATGCATTGTACGAAAGAACTAAAAAGTGACAGGTTGTAGGGTTCTATCATTATTACAACTGTAACCTACCGTTTATTACAAATTTTGATAAGACCCGAGTGACTGAAATTGAAAAATCAATTTCTTCGTCATTCGATCCGAACTAACTTTTTCTTTTAGGGTTACCAACAGAAAAGTTCGGTTAAGTTTCATTAAGTTCAAGTTGCCTGTAGGTACCAAAGTTTGTAAAAAAATATGATTTAAAAAGTGTCAGTGTAGGTATACCTATTTTATATTTAACAGGAATAATTCTAATTTTACTATATTTACTTTCTATTAATTTTAATATTTTTTTATTTGAATTGTGTTGTTGTTCTCTTTTATCGTCATCATCATCATCATCATCACCAGCCTATAATAATCCACTGCTGGACATAGGCCTCCCCTAATGAGCGCCATAGATGGCATCATTATTTGGGGGTTATTGCCCATAATCCCCACGCTGGGCATGCGGGTTGGGGATCGCAGTTCGGTGTAGTTGTTCTGCAGAAGGCGCTGCTGCCCGCCCCCTGGTGTGTTTCCCTTAGTCGCCTCTTACGACACCGACGCGACGGGAAGAGTTGGGGTGGTGAAATTCTATGCCGGCACCACACGACATTTTTCGTCAATATGCTATAACTGACTGCTGTAGTTTCTATGTGTGAAACAATTAAATACTTCTTTATTAACAAAGCAAAATACAATTAAATAAGAGAACCAAATCAGAGCTAGTATAAAAGAAGCAATTGAGCTAACTACAGATTGCAAACAATCTACAGAATGTAATGGCGTGTCTAGTCTATACAGCTAAATCTGGCAACCCTAACTTATAATCCCGTCCATTTATTTTTTATGGCAATGTCCTGTAATCGATGCGATGCTGATGACCTATGGCGTGACGCCTGACATCAACCGCAATAAACTAAACTAGAGTGATTTATTATAAACTAGCGGTCCGCCCCGGCTTCGCACGGGTATTTAACAAAAACTTCAGAAATTATACACACTAACACGCTGGGTTTCACTGTTTTCATACGGATCCCTAACTTTTTTAGCAGGATTTTTGACATGGACTCGCCTCCTTCACAGTGGCGAATTGTGAAGTTTATGACACTCCATAACTAACACTGGCCGGAAAGAAAAGCAAGCAGCGGAGCCGTTTTTTTAGTTAGTTTTACGAGCAGTTTTATTA
Source organism: Eupithecia pulchellata (assembly GCA_963931895.1). Classification (NCBI taxonomy): domain Eukaryota; kingdom Metazoa; phylum Arthropoda; class Insecta; order Lepidoptera; family Geometridae; genus Eupithecia; species Eupithecia pulchellata. Next base: position 602,373 of record OZ007542.1, on the reverse strand, counting down.
TTGAATTTTTCATGCGGATCCCTAAACATTTTTGAAAATATTTTATGTCTTATGTTTATCAGGGAAAATTAAGGATTCTAATGGTGAAAGAATTTTTCAAATCGGTCCACAGTTTTGGAGTCTATTCAATCCAAACAAACAATCAAATATTTCCTCTTCATATATTAGTATACTTTGATGTATTTTTTGTAGAAACTAATTTTTGTTAAATCTTACCGGTAGAACGATTGTTGACCTGCCTTGTGAACTAATACCTATTTGGGGGTTTAATTTATAGCCCATCACAGATGTAGCTAGCTATAATCATCATCATCACCAGCCTATAATAGTCCACTGCTGGACATAGACCTCCCCTAATGAGCTAGCTATAATATATAGCAATATACCGTGATTCTGTGCTATATTGTATATTAAAGCAAGCTGAAACGATGTAATAATATAAAGCTTGCGTTTATAATTATAATTACTCTCCGTTTATTTTTACGAAATTTACTATGAAATAATATTAATTACAGTATAGCTTGGTGACGTCATAGAAATATAAATTATAGCTGCGTGTGTCGTCACTCGAAAATTTGCAGAAGATATATCGCGCTATGCCTTGCTATGGTTCATAATGTCATAATCCAAAGCCTGTCTGATAAAATTAAATTAAAGTTTTCATATTTATTTTGTTTTAAAGGCAAACATTTAAGTAGTAGGTTAGGAGCTGACTCGAAGATGACTCAAAAATTCCAATAGTCTTCAAAAATCGTCAAATATTTTTACTTTGGCCGAATTTTATAGGTACTTTTTAAACTACGGGCCATGATTCTGTATGACTTTTGACGTTTCCAAAACGCACACCCATACTTTCCCAAATTATGCGTGAAAGCGATTTTAGCGGTATTCAACTTTTGCGGTACTCAGCCCATAATTGTACCTTAAGTAATAATTGTATTTACAATTGTAGACTATGTTATGTTCCCAATAAAGGTTTTTGTATTTTAAATTAATTCCATCATTCTTAGATGGTATGTTCCCAAGTCCAAGTCATTATGTAGTTTCTACGACAGTCAACAGGACAGAGCGCCCGCATCAATCCGTCTACAATCAAGTTCAATTATTATTCAAGCTATTGTGATTCAATTACCGATGCTCTTGGCGAAACTTTGTTGGGAACACTGGCGAGGCTGTGCGCACTAGCTAGAGCAAATTTAGTTGAATAACTCAACTTTTTAAGATTTTTCTTACTTCTTATTAGTTTTAAGGCATTAAAAGCACAGTTTGTTAACAGTTGGATGAAGTTAGTTAAAAGTTGCCGTTTGTTGTAATAATTCCTTTACATAAAGCGTTTTACTGCATAGGGTTATTTCCTAAATCTCTAAAAAAATTGTGTAGCTAGACAGAACCACTTTACAGAATCCTTTAAAGCAAAGCTGTTGAAATCTTTGCTTTAATGTGGTTCTACCAAAAATCTGCTATAAGCTTCCTTCAATTTTACCTACATTTTATTTCCTTTGACTTGGCCCTATTCCAAGAACCTATCAATACAATACGATTTGCTCTACAAATTCCCACATATCATAATTACCGAGCATTTTGAACCCTATAACAAGACAGATATGGAACCAATGTTATCCCATAGCAAATTGAACCCTATTATAACTAAACAGGTAAAGAAATTATTCCGGAAATTGTGTGTCAGGTGGGAACTTGGCGGGTTTCCCGGGATAGGCGACTTCCCGGCGCCCGTCTCAGGTTACTTCTCTCTAATTAGGCACTAAACTAACTTTCACACGATTAACTAAATAAATGAAAAGCTATGATAAATAAGTCATGCAAAAAAAATTAGCTACGCGTTGTCGCCACGGTCGTTCTACCATAAAATCAGCAAATAATTATAGACTAGCTGGGTGCCCGCGGTTTCACCCGCGTAACTCCTGATCCCGTAAGATTTTCGGGGTAAAAAGTGGCCCATTTTTTATTATATTCCAGGTCATAAACTATCAGTGTACCAAGTTTCATCAAAATCCGTTTAGTTGTTTTTGTGTGAAAGAGTAACAAACATCCATCCGTACTTTCGCGTTTATGATATTAGTAGGATAGATAGATAAATTATTTTCTTTACAAACATAGCTTATAAACATACATATATATTTTTTTTCCTATTTACCCACCATTTACCTATTTGGCCACGGCGACATCACGCGTGAACGGCTGCACTAATTTTGCTAATTCTTTTTTGTTTAGTTTTTTTATTGTCATTTTAAAATCACCCAATCAAATTGACAGTGGGTAACCTCAAAAAACGCAGTTAGTAAAAAATAAAGTTAACCAAAATAATACATAAGGTTTACAGAGCGAATACGAACAAATAAAATGACGTCAAAGTAAAAAACTGCCTACCGAGCATTCCAAATAGCTGTATCGTGATATTTTACCTTGACCGATATTTTTACTGAGAAATAGCAGCTATGTTTGATTATAACAACGATCAATACCATATCTGAGGTATGTTATAAATACCTCCGTAGGAACGACATTTAACCGTCACACCCACACCATAGCCACACCATAACAGAACAATTGGCTGTATATTAAATATTTCTCACAGTATAGCTCAATAAAATATTTTCGTCAATTTTGACTAAGTGGTTTTTCGCTTTATAGCAAGAAGTTGAAAGTACCCAAAGCTATTTCAATTCAAAACCAATTTTCCGAGACCTTTCCCCATCTCAAGACAGAATCAAAACAAAAAAGCCCGCAGAAATCAGTTACCTTTTTGGTCCCCGGCCAGCGCTCTCCACTGCAATTTGAAAATAGAACACTTTCTTTTTTTCCTGTTGCATCGCAGTGGGCGACTGCATCGTATTTTCGGCCAGTCTCCCAGTGTTGCCATATAAAGAAAACTATTTATACCGAAACGTTTGTAACATGAGACTAGCATCCCGATCTTGTAGAGGATATAATATTTCACAGTTTAAGGGCTCATCTAAAGCTGTGGAGATGTAAAAGGAAGTGTATGAAGTATTACGGAGTGGCGCCAGATGTAACGCTGACAGAACAGAGGCAGGATTGTTTAAAATAGTGGTACTTACATAGTTTGAGTTTCCGTTTACGTGTGCCATGCAAGGTTTACCAAAATCGAAAGTATTTAAAAACTTAAAAGTAAATTTGAAGTTAAATGGAATTCCGTTTTTTAAAAACCTAAAAGCTTATCAAATTTCGCTTAAGACGACAATCTAGATATTTGTCTATTTATTAAAAAATCTAGAACATGATTTCGTGCCTGAAATTCGGCTAGGAGAGAGCCATACTTGCCGAATTTCGGCCACGACCGAACGTTTGGCGGCCATTCTCAAGGCTTATATTATGGTGAATTGTCCAGCATAAGAATATATTTTTATTTGTTTTTGCACACACAGATGCAAACAACACTGGTAAGTTAATGTTTTAATACCTGTGATAGTTCTCGTAACTAAATTATTGGTTTTCTCCGTGAATGAATAAAATCAATTATCTTTCTAACAATGGCCATCGATATAACAATACAACCCAACTAATAGTATTTTAAACAAGTCATTGTCTATTTATTGATGCATCTAAGCAATATACATATATTATAAAGAGGAAAGATTTGTTTGTTTTGGTTTGAATTGAATAGGCTCGGAAACTATTGAACCGATCTGAAAAATTCTTCACCATTATAGAATCCTTTACTATACCTGATGAACATAGGCTTTGACTATTTTCAAATAGTTAGGGATTCGTATGAAAACATACATTGTGTAACTAAACGTGCATGTATTTGTGCAAAAATTTATATATTTTTTTTTTGCTAAATAGCCGTACTGGTTGCTAAATACCTGGCGTGCTGCTAGTATATTATTAATTTTACATAAATAACAACATTCGTTTAATTTGTTATATGTAACGTTATTTAGACGTTTTTATTCTATACTAGATGTACCGGTAGCTTCACCTGCCTTATATTCTTTAGGCTGCCTTATTTTCCTAATTATATTTATTTCTCCGGTAAAATTTGCACGGAATAGGCAAACAGGTACCTACATCAATAAAATTAATTATCACTCAACCATACCTATCTGAATTTCTTTGGCAATTTGATATTAAATTCCTTGTGTTTTAAATTCATTATTCTATGTTTTAAAATGCACAGTGCTGGTGGATTAGCAATCAACCACAGTATAAATAGCAGTCAGGTAACACGAGGTCGATGAACTTGCCCGTCTAGTATTAAAAGTAGGTATGGTTAGGTCTTAGCCCATGCTAATAGATATTTTTGTGAACCCTGATTCTATAGACGTAGAGCTGTTTTTGTTAAAGAGATTTGATATGTGTCAAGTTATTAGTTGCTATGGTAACAGTTTTGTCCATCAGCAACGAGTAAGTGAAGAGGCGGGTCGCTACTACAATATATTACAAAGACAGTTTTATTTAATTATACATAGAGAGATAAAACGAGCAGAAAGTTCTCACTGATCTGCAGATCGTACATAGGTACACTTGTCTCGAGACCGATTCGAACCGCCTGCGCCGCAGACGGACCTTTGCCCACCGCGCCACAGAGGTCGTCAAAAAAGAGTGGCAACATCACAAAAATGTCTTTGTAAAGAATTTAAGCCACTCCGCTTTGCTTTAGTTGGAAACATTTCCTGATAAGTAGCTACAGATAACTCCAGTACTTAATGTATGTGTCGTCCTTTGGCAGAGCTCCAGTATACTTAATTATCTTATTTTAGTTATTTTGCTGTAGCTGCGGACGTTGACAGATATTTATGGCGGGAGAAGATTGGGTAGAACCATTGAGACTACCAAGCAAACAAAAAAATCATAAAAAATCCTTTTTAAATTTTACTATACAGGTTACTGAAGTCTGTTTGCACATGAATTAATTTAAGCGATAATTTGTACCATGACCAGCCATCTAGCCTTTACAAAAGAGGCGAAAAAGAGAGAAAAATTTCGTAATTTCAGTACTTTTTTGTATGAATTGTTGATGTTTTACGCCGCGTAGCGAGGTCTACGCAGAGGCTACGAAGCGTAGCGCGATCTACACATTAGCTACAGCGTAGCAACCTAGGACAGAACTACGCCATTTTGTTTGCTTCACGCAGCAGACTATTAATTCTCCAAAAAGGTCTAAACACCTTCACTAAAATAGCTTTACCGATTTTGATGCGATTTTGATGCTTGGAATCACTATACTTATAATAAAAAGTGTGCCTTAAACAGAAACACTCAAACATTCAACAACAAATAATTATATAAACATAACCCGTGCCTCGCTTAATAAATCTTATGGGAATAAATGTTAAGTTATTAAATTACGTATCAAAAAGCCTTTGCCGTCCAAAATACACAATCAATTTTTTTGCAATTTCAATAAATAAAGTTGAAAAATGCAAGCAACATAATCAAGCCGCAAGCTTGTGTTATGGGTACTAGATCACTGAAATATATTATATTTTTTTTAATAGACATCAGCAACATACAGCGAGGCAACGCGAGCATCTTGGGGACACTTCCGACTGGCATCGATAAGGATCAGCTGAGCTACCTGTAGTTTGTTTGCAACAGTCTGCAGTTCAGTTTCAGTTGAAAATACTAGCTCTATTTTTTTTTCTTTAATTTTAATTTTTTTGTTACTAAATTTTTACATAGAAAACGACCATAACACCCTGAACAAATTAGATCTAATTCGATTTATTACAATACACCAATAGGCCGTCGAAGCGAAACACGAAATTTCGTATTGGTGAACTATAATAAGCCCCAAGCACGGCCTTTGTCACACTGATATAGACCGGCGCCATTGTCACCATTCCTGTACATTGCCATTCCTAATCTAGATTATAATAAACAAGAAGTTAGTCAGCCTCCTTAGTCACTAACTCAGTCACGTTTGAATCACCTTTCTTTTATAACAGATTAAAGAGTTTGTCTATGATTCAACACTGAAATTCTACTGAAATCAATGATGTTTTTTTTGGAATGATATTTGTCATAGATTACCCAATTATGATGCTGTTTTAGAGTAGGTATACCGCTGTATTTTTTCCCTATTATGTATAGGTAGTATCAAAATGGTACTTCGTAAGTAATTGATCATTATGAGGAAAAACATGATTTATCATCTGTTATGTATGTTTGAATACAAAGAATAAAAACAAGTATGAAGTAGTATTACAATAAATATTTTTAAACTTACGCGATCTTGCTTACAAATTATAATTATGTATTAAGTAATAACAGAACCACTAGTATCTAGATAAACCTTAATTTTAGTATTTAGGACGCTATTTAAGATTAAAAGCGTAACCTTTAGTATAAGTTAATAAAATAAATATACATATATGTAAGTCTGTTCACTTTTTATTGTTTACAACAGTCTGAAGTTACCTCAATTGTTTCTATTGTAAATACTATACCTAATTTTGTTGGTTATTTGATTGTAATTTTCTATGTAAATAATATTTACAATTGAGCTAACTGCAGACTTGTAATTTAAACTTGTAAATGTTGTAAGGTGACTCAACTGATCCATACTCAATACAATCATATCAAGACCCTGGTTGCATCCCTCGCTAAATGGCATGCTGATGCAAATAATGAATAAAGTATTAAAATTACCACATTCCTACACAACATAAGCTCAATGGGCACCTACACTTAGTGTGATGTGATTATTTTAATCTGCAAATTTTTACATTATTTACTACACATTTGTCTGCAAAATGTAATATCAATTATAATACCTACTATTACCTACTGGGAAACTACGCAGGCCAACCAGTATAAAAACAGCCTGACCGACCAAGCCAGGCTGTTTTCACTAGTCACTTTTTTGGCGTAAAATTTGGGAACAAATGACTTCAAAATGTAGCTATTGATATAGACCTGTCGAGTATTTTGATAAGTAGGTACGTCATTTATGGAAATCGCTTCAGCCATTTTGATGCGTGGAAAGGTCTCCCAACCAAATGGAAACACATAGAGCATAAAACGCGCGTCGCAAATTAATGCAAGTAAAATGGTAGACATACAAAGACCATAGAGAATGTGTGCCCTATGTTAGATCAGTCGAGTTGTAAACGTTCTATTTTTGAAAATGCTACAAAATGCAAATTGGTGTTTCCACACGCGCTGCTGTAGGTTATCTTATTCAAAAATGGAACGAGGAAACACGGCGCCATCTTTTCGAAATGATCTGTGAAGTGGTAGAAGAGTGCAAGCAAAATAAAGCTAAAAATGGATTTTACCCGAATTTCGGGTGATTTATAGTGGTATGGAAAATACTCACGGCAATGACTTTAAAGAAACACGTCTTGTTGGATACACTCGCTGTGATGTTACTGGCGCATGTAAACAATGTTCAAGGGTATTACGAATGGTACATACTGATTGGTTTTACTTTATCCTGTTTAGTTTTTAATTTTATTCTTGTGTTGTTTTCTTTTCAAGCGTAACGCGGGAGAAATAGACGCAGGTTCGATTACTGTGGGTGGATTCCTACCGATATTGTAATTTGGATAATACACTCGAGAGCAATGAATCCGGGTCACTCAAAGAAAAAAAAAATCTCGGAAAGTAACCCTTAGTTGCATTAACCTAGCATTCTTACTTTCCGAGATTTTTTTTTTCTTTGAGTGACCCGGATTCATTGCTCTCGAGTGTAGTTCAAATCACCCTAATCTGTCACCCAGTCTGAGCAGTTCATATCTTTTTCTACATAGTCAATAATAAATCGTATTTTTCACCATAATTTTACGTAGCGATACGTTACTAAATAAAAAGAGGGGTAACTCAACAAACAGTTATTTCTAGATAACCATCAGACCACCAAAAAAAGAATGGAAGCCGTATTAGTAAGACAACAAGACCGGAAGTTCGTCAGCTGGTGGCGATCGCGATGGACAATGGTCTGGCCAAAATGGCGCCTCACGTCATCATCATCACTGACGTAGGGCTGTCAATAAAGATGTCTTGGTACATTTGCAGCATTGAAATTCAAAGTCTCATGTATCAAAATAATATTAAAAAACTAGCGGTCCGCCCCGGCTTTGTACGGCGATTTAAGAAATAATTTAAAAATATTAATTTTCACATACACACACTTGCACACACTTAGTCTTGATTGCCTCCGTATTAAAACAGCTAAACCAATATCGATGGTGTCATAATAATGCGTATGGTTAGCTACACATTGTAGGCATTCGCCCCCCAATTACAAAACGAAAAAGAGAACATTGAGTTGGGACTTATTTTTTAATATTTTTACATGCACGACACATTGAGAGTCAGCGTACCCGTGATAATGATAATGATAATAATAATAATAATGATAATGATGTCTAAGGAAAAAAACCGTCAACCTTAGGTATACAAAATAATGACTATTCCACGCATGCGCACCAGACTTCCCAGTGACGCGTGATTCACGGCGCGGATTTTGTATTTAGGATGATGGATTGATTTATTACTTTTGTTGTTTATCTGTTTGGTATGTAACGGTAAATAAAAAGTAAGTAATTGTCTATAGAAATAAAGTTATTGAAATCATTTATTTAATTTGTAAAGTTTTCCCAGAACACCCAGGACAAATAACTGCAGATCGTACAAACATTTGTCCCAATGCGGGCATCAAACCCCGCAACCTCCTGCTTCGTAAATAGACCTTGTCGCGCCGTAGAAATCAACCCTTTCACCTCAACCCGTGTGGGTGCTCTTAGCTAAGGGAACCAAAGGAATGACTGCAACTTGTATTGTTAACACCTACACTGCCGTCTCTATTCAGCTAGTGATTAGAGACCGCAGTGTATGAATATGCTAAGCCTTGTTTAGGGAAGGTTTGCTCAGGAAAAAAGGTTTATATGCTGCCTCAGGTTGTCGCTGGTATAAAAATTAGCTTAAACCCTGGATCCTCCTGCATTTAAGAAATAGCCCGTAGGTACTTTTAACATACCTAACGGCTGTCATCATGCTATGTCGAGAATATTACAAAAAATTTGGATTTGTGTGGAGTTTGTTTAAACATTGCACGTTGAGAATGGCTGGAGTTTAGATGGGTCATTGAAAAATTATAACAACTTATTTACGAGCTGATACCTAATCTATGATTCAGTAAGTTCCAACCAGTCCTTATCAATAAACAAAATGCTTACTTTGAACTCTTTTCTATCTTGTTATTGTAACGGATAATTTTACCACTAACAGTAGCTTGCTTATTAAAAAAAACTAGTTTTAATTGTTCATATAAACTATTAAAAACAAGAAAATTTGCGTTTATATCCATTCCTACTTGCATAAATAAAGTACGGATACAATTTTAAATCGACGAATTCAAATAATTTCAAATCGAATCGACATTCATTACGGATCGTAATCGCGAACGATTCCATATTTGAAAGTTACCTATTCTTTTTATTTTGTAACGGTTGCTAACGGTTACATTCTGCCACTTTTGTTAATAATGGCAATGAGAAATGAAATTATTGCTGCCAGTTGTGAGAGTAAGTAATTACCGGGAAATTAGGGAACTGTGTCGATAGCTTGTAAGGGAACTTTTAAATGGTATAATCAGGTTAGAATGATGAATCAACATGTTGATGTATTTTTATAGATATCGTTTAGTGTAGCTAGCTTCTATAATTATTATTGTAGCTTACTCTACCAAATAAGCGGAAAGGACGTTAAATTCCCTTAGTGCACTGTTTTCTAATTCGTCTTTTTTAATCACTATCACTCAATAATTCTCAGTCTCAGCTCGGCTATTAAACTATTCTTTTACAATCAATTTATTATATATTTCTCGCCATGAATTAATGCTGAGCACGTTTAATTATTATTTTGTAATGCCATACCAAATAATACCTACTCACTGCTGCATGGAGGTCAGCGAACTCTACCATAACGAGGCCATTTTGTCTGCTATTATTGCATTGCTTTTATTTGAAGAGTTAATTAGTTTTTAAGCTCTACAATTCACTGAGATTATTTGCTCAAAATTTTAAATATGTTATGGATATGATCTGTATCTTGTTGTTGTTGCTATGTTTGAACTAATTTTATGTTTTTTTAAAGAAGTTTTTTGTGATATATCTGTCTGCAATTTTGGTGGGTATTTACCTGCGGTTGTAAACTATTTTGAATTGTGTGCGCTTATAGATCATCTTCTTAAACAAACAAGTTAATCAGCCGGATCAATAAGGGATAAAAATTACAATCTACCAAAATTTAATAGGTGATGAAAGAGGTTATCCGTAAAAGAACAAAAAAGGAACAAACCTTAATAATTCTTCCTGTAAACCCGGTAAACCTATCATCACCTCATGACACTTAAGACGGAAGATGGGAATTTACGCTGACAACACCAGAGTGACGGGAAACAGACGCCGGGGAAACTATTAAACAGAAGTGGCAAACCCAAAAAAGCTGTTATTTAGGCTCATTACCAAACTCTTAAATCTTACAAGACGGTTTTTTTATTGCGATGAATTTGAGTTCGTTTGAAGTAACGGAGCCTAGTTTAAAATCGGGTTAAACCATGGAAATGTGCTAAGGAGTAAAACCTTTATTAATAGGACAATTACAATTAAAAAAACAGAACCAAATAACAACTAGTTTAAGATTATATTACTAGGTTATTCTTTTTTAGTTTTAGTTCCTTTTCAGTTCGACATTTTTTCTCAAATTTATTTGTAATAATGTCTGTGATTTTTCCGACGATGTATAGACTTTTTTACCAGCCTATTCTGTCCCACTGCTGTGTAAGGACTCTTGACTACTGTTTAAAAACTTCCCTAGAATGCTGCTAAAATCTAAAACCTCATTTCCCACAAAAATTGATAAAAACTCTTTCTTATTCCAAACCTGTAAAAAGTCCGTTACTTGGCAGAATAAAAGGCTAGACATCAGCTTTTGTAAAAAACAATTTCAGGAGAAAGTTGTCCGCGGATTTTAATTTCAGATTGACATGAAATGGTCTATCTAGATTAGAAAGTTTAAGAAAACGTCTGTTATTATAAAGAAAGTAGAATTAAATATGTTGGTTTAATAAAAAGATAGAAATCTTATTGTCTCCTGAGCAGAGAATGTTTAAATAAAAGTTGGTTTAGGGTGATTTATGTAAGAAAATTTAGGTAGGTAATGTTTGTAATAATGTCAAATAAATATTGGTTAGTTTTCGAACCAAAGTAATGTTTCCTTGGTATACATAAATAAGGTTAGTGAGTAAAAATAATCGATGCTAATTTCCTTTATAATCTGGGATTTTATTTTTCTCTACTTTTTAGTAAAACTTTTTTATTATAATAATAATAAAATGACATATTATTCGAAGAGCGTTGTCACTTTTTAAGAGGTATTTATTAATTATTAATATCTATCAATACTCTTTCCCTATAGTATAATAAACAAATTACCAGAAACAGTTTTAAAGTAGGTAGAATTATTATAGGTAAATATCACGTAAAAACCAACATAACAATTTATATAAAACAGGACAAATACTTTTAAAATTTAATTTAATTAAATACAGTACCTAAAACTTATTTATTAATTCTAAGGGTTTAAATATTTTATCTGGTATCAAATTTTATAAATTTTTATGAACCTAAGAAATTTAGTTATCAGTAAATTTTAAACCATAGGTACATAATTCAATTTAGTTCTTTTACTAAAACGAGCCGTAACATTACAGTTACCAAACACGTCTGGGATCATGTCTAGGTTAGTCTCATAATGAATAAAAATTAATCATGAAATACAGTCATACTTGGGTACAGGTACAGGTACAACTCAACTGCAGAACAACTCCACCGAACTGCGATCCCCAACCCGCATCCCCAGCGTGGGGATTATGGGCATTAACCCCCAAATGATAGTGCCATCTTTGGCGCTCATTAGGGGAGGCCTATGTCCAACAGTGGACTGTTATAGGCTGGTGATGATGATGATGACAGGTACAACAAACGCTCCTCCTCAGATAGGTAAAACAATTGTTATGAACCGAACACGACCGTATTTTCAATAGTCAGCAAAAACAGCAGATGTCTATGGTAAAATATTGATAACAAGCTGCCCCGTGGCTTCGCATGCGGTTTTATTTTTAGTATATAAAAGATAATCTTATACAAATATTCAATCGCCTTATTATGAGACTTATAAAATAATTAATTAATTATTATATGAAGTATAAAGTATGTATCTCCAGCAGTGGACTAAAATGGGGTGATTATGATGATGATATGAAGTATCAAAATTGACAATGTAACAGGAGAGAACCCAAATTAATTGTGGGTTACCCTCAAAAACGCCTAAGAATACCACCTCTATGCAGAAGTAAAACACAGTAAAGACAATAAACACATCATCTTGATCTGTTCTGTAGTTTTAGAGACTAAGTAACAAAGCAAAACTCACATTTCAACTCATATTTTCGGCTTTAGTTTAGTAGGATTATGATACCTACTTATACTGCCGGCAACTGGCCGGGAGATTCAAAAAACACCCTGGCTAGATCCAACGCTAGATTTTAATAATCGAACAATTCAGCTTTTTAAAAAAGGAATTAGTTTTTTAACTTAACTATGGATATACCATTAGGTACGTTCTGAAAAGGTTTTATTCGCTGTACCTACCTTCCGATGTCGGTAATATTGACAACAAAAATATTTTTAACATAAAAATACTCACTTTAGCTCCAATCTGGTTACCGCACTGGCCAGCTTGCAGATGCACTATTTCCCTCATTATAATAAAAATATGACTTTTTTTAATAAAAAATGTAAACTATTAACTAAAATACTGTTTGATCCCGCCAGTCGCGCGCTCCGACGGGCTGCGGTGAAGTGAATTGAAAAACAGCGGCGAACGGAGAGTGGACGGGGTGTGTGTGTGCACAGTCGCGGGAGATCTCCCCGGATTTAGGGAAGTTTAAACTTAAATATAATATTTTTTTAATCAATCTATCTCGTCACATATACCACTGCGGGACATTGAGAAATATAAAAAAAAATCCAGCCTTTACTTTATTTTACCAAAAATAACAGTTTTCTTTCACGTAGGAAGGTGTGTAGGTACGTAGGTACCTTGGTATAATTTGTCAGTGAAACTATCTATGGTCAAATATTTTGGATCTGAAGTTCAAGTTTCTTCAAGTAGTTTTGATATGGTTAATTATTTACTTACTCATTATAAAATCGAAACAATATTTATGTAAGTACTTTGAGTTCTGTAATATTTTTGCTGTAGTAGATATTTACCAAAAATCAAAGACTTAATACCGTCTTTGATTTTTGGTAAATATCTACTAATCGAATTATAGGTCTGTTAGGTTTTCCGTTACAAAATGCCAACAACCTTATATTTTCAAACATATTAAATAAGCTATTTTTTAAAAAATAGAGCTTTACAAAGTAGAGCTATATTTTCCATCTAATAATATTCAGGTAATATTTCCACCCAAGCTGGCAACATAGTCGTATGATTCACCTCTAGACGCAGCAAGTTCACTCGTCAACGATACCATAAATTAATTCACCACTAATTACTGTATCAACTGTACGATACCCATCTCCTTACTACACTCTGCGGCAGTGTTGCAAGTAGAGAAAAACTTTTTAGACCCTGTGGAAAGTAGAGCTTATAATTGAATCAAAAAGGCCGATCACGAGTTTTGATTTATTAACTAGGTAATTTGTATTGGTATTGGTATAATATAGGTTAAATACGAGTTAGATATAGAGGTCATAATTATCTTATAGGTAAGTACCTCATACTATTTACTACTATAATTAATACGGAATTACGAGTATTTGTGAAGTTTTGAGATAGAAAACATTACAAACAGGCATAGGTACTTAAAGTGAAGAAGTATATAGAGCGGCCTTATCGCTATGAGCGATCTCTTCCAGGCAACCTTAGGATGGACTAAAGATGTATTTTGATTCAGATCTTCTGGTTGCTTTTGTACCCAATGTGTAAGATGTTTATTAAATAAGTAATAGCTAAAAATGTTTTTTTTTTTTAAATCGACCGCAGCGGAACACTAAAATTATAAGGGTTTAAACAGTGCAAATGGCTGACAAACGTTTTTATGGTTGTGGCGGGTTCGATGCCCGCCCCGGAACAAATTTTTGCATGATCTGCATGATGGCTGTCTAGCTAGCATCATTAGTTCCGGGTGTGAGCATCCAGTTACCTACGCGATAGTATACTCACGTCAGTTGAACTACCTGTAGATTGTTTAACAGTCTGCAGTTAGCTCAATTATACTAACTCCATTTTGGTTCTGTTATTTAATTGTAATTGAATATGTATTATTAAGAAAATAGTTTGAGTTGAATTAGTAATATAATAAAAAAAAAAATCTTCAGCTAACTGAATCACAGAGGTCAAATTACCGTTTTATGACTTCTGTGATTCAATGACAGAAACGCATGCAACTCTGCGAAAATATAATTAGGAAAACACAAAACACTACAAATAAAATAAAATAAATAATGCTGGACAATCCACACAGCGTCATCTAGCCCCAAGCTAAGCTGAGAGCTTGTTTTATGGGTACTAGATGACTAGATACATAATACAATATTATTACATAGACATAAAATTATCGTAATCCCACTATGTCATGTAAGTACCTACGTATTTTGCAAATAATCATATATCAAAATCTGAGCTCTACCATCCCCACTCCCAAGCTTAATATTCAAGGTCTATGTAGCGCAATGCAACGGTACTTTGCACTAACCCCCAAAAAAGAATCAAATGGCCACAAACAATAGACTCGAGAGCACCATTTTCACTGACAATTTGATAGCTGTAACTCAAGCAGGGCTGCCACGGAGAAAAAATGATTTCCTGCTTAATTTTATGTCTCTTAAATGTATTAAATAAATATAAATAAATAATGGCGGACAATCCTCATAGAATCATCTAGCCACAAGCTAAGCAGAGCTTTTGTTATGGGTACTAGATGACTGATATAGGTACATAATACAATATTACTACAAAGATTTTATATCTTTTTATTTCTTATATCTTTTTATATATTTTATATACATAGAAAACGACCAGAACACACAGAACATCTGCAGATCGTACAAACAATTGTCCCGAGGCGGGAATCGAACCTGCAACCACCGGCGTCGCGTCGCAGGCGGACCTTCACCCACTGCGCCCCAGAGATCGAATTCATCGTACTAATCGTATATAAACATTAGGTATGCTTATCGTCATTAAAATAATCTACAGTGACATAAAAATACGGTTTTACTGTCTAATAGTATATATAAAAATATAAATTTTACCAGCTGCGTAATGTAGAAAGAGCCCGCCATAACATTTTCGTTATAACGCAATCTAACTCAATAGTAGAATAAAGCCAAAAGCACAAATAAATGTAGAAATATAAACCCTAACCAGTTTTGACAACCCCAGCTAGATTATTCGGACACATTAAAAAGTAATTCAGGTCTGAACTGCGTCTGGGATTTGAGAGATTTAGACTTATTTATGTGAATAAATGGGGAGACCAGGCGCTTTTCAGAAACACAAAATTGTTGTTGCCTAAATTTTGGAATAAAATAAAGATGTATTAAAATATTTTTGCTAAAGGAAATAGGACACAGGTTAACTATGTACTATGTACTGTATCGGAAAATCGGCGAGAACTTCCTTATTTTTCCGGCGTTTTCTGACGTCAAACTATAAACCGTTTTGTTTGTAATAAACGTACCCATCTATGAATAAATAAAAGATGACTCTATGGAGTCATCTTTTATTTATTCATTCATCTAATCGGAGCGTTGAACTGGATGTTTTCGCCATTTTGAACACATTAAATCTTTTTATGCCATGGATGAGATTTTACATTGCATGCTCATCATGTTTATTTTACAACTGTGTCTTAGAATAGAAAAATAATAAAAACATGTTTATTATAAAACTTTTTAAACTTTCACGATTTGTTGACATATCGTAGGGGAAAATAAAAACAAAAGGTACCTACGCGATAAATACCCGATAAATATTCTTAAATATGTATATTTATAGAAAGGTACCTAGTGTTAGATAGGTGAGCACAGTACAGTACATTTTTCAAAATAAACTCCTGTTTATAAACTATTTAACAAAATGCCACTTTACATTACACTTACGGAAAATTCAAACGTCAATAAACTAAAGGTAGAACTGGAAAAAACTATTTATAATTGAAGATACTTTTAAACAATGACTAAATCCAGGTAATTCATAAATTTATAATACCTGACCATGCTTTCAGCTTGTCCAATAAAAAAGCAATAAGGTAACTTCGAAAGACATTTTGGTTTGGAATGGAATTAGGTACCTACCTAGTGAGTAATGAGGTTCGAACTGTTTGATGTTTAAGTTGCCACGAGATTCAAATTATTTTGTGTTTTTTTTTTGTTTTATGTGTTCCATAACGAATAAAAAAAGAAGGAAATAAATAAACGTTTTCTGTATTTTACGAAAAAAATTACTTCGATTCACTGGAGCAACGAGGTTTTGGGATAAATCAACATTTTCCGAAATTGTCCCTAAACACAATAGAATCGAAGTTGGTTTTATCGCGGATTCATAGAAAATGGTTTACGATTTGCAGCAAATTCCTTTTCCATTTGTTTTAATTTCTTGTAAAAAGCATAAATTAAGGACAAAAAAAATAAGTACCTACCTAATTATTTTAGCAAATCTCTTGGGCCCTTATATTTATACAATTTCCCTCCATAATTTCGTCAGCTACTTTCCAATTCACATTAACACTTTAAATAAGGTTGAGGTAGAGATCCTCAAACATCGTCACAAATAACTATGATATTATAATAGAAGAGATTCGAAACCCTAGAAATTGTAAAACTCCGTCAACTTGAAGTAAAATAAAACAAAATAATCAAAAAGAAGCTTCTATTTACAAAACTAACATGTGTAGGTACGTCACTAGACATCCCAAGCAAAACATTGCCATTTTCAATCTTATCACAAGGGTATACAACTCAAAATATATATTAGAAAGCACATAAAAAAGCTTCAATCTTATTGTAACCGCTTAGAGTTGAAATTGAACAGGAAATTCATGTAAATGTTGAGCTGAAGTTTTCATTATCCCTGTGCGATCTCTATTTTGGTATGGATGACAAAATGGAGGACCAAGGATTCAGTCATTTTAAAAGCTGGTGCAGCTGTCTTTTGTTTATTTTCTTTCACATAGAGACCGAAGTATACAGCAAACAAAAGGGGATCGCCCCAGCTCTTAGACATTATCTATATCTATACTAATATTATAGAGAGGAAACGTTTGATTGTTTGTTTGAATTGATTAAGCTCCGAAACTACTGGACTGATTTGAAAAAATATTTTAGCATTAGAATCCTAAATTTTTCGTGATGAACGTAGGCTATAGAATATTATAAAAAAGATTAGGGATCCGTATGAAAATATTTAATTTATGTTAAATACCCATGCGAAGCCGGGGCAAACCGCTAATATCTAATAAAAACTAAAAAATAGAATTAACTATCTAGAAGTGAGATAAATACTTCTAGAATCCTAGATATTTTTTGTTAAGGAATCATTTATTTTATTACCCAGGAAGTTAATTGGGCCTAAAAGGAAATTTCCACCAAATCTTGTTTGTGATTACCTACATAGTATAAAAAATATTCTGTATCATGAATATTTATTAGCAATAAAACATGCAAAATATTACGCCACATTTTCGGACCCCACCATCATAACAACAACCTCCTTTGACCACTCGCTAGTCGCTCTAGAACTAAAGAGGTTCTATAGTACATAGGGGCTTTACCAAAATAAAAACTCCTTTGACTACTCGCTAAGAATTGCTCTGGAGGTAAAGGAGGTTCTACGACTGCCAGTGACAAAAAAGCAATCGCCTTCTGAAGCCCGATAATTAAATTCACTGAATTGAGAGTAAGTTCAATTTAATAACCTTGATCTGTGCATTCACTTACTAATGAATCATTTTCTTATCTTTGAACGTAAACATACATACAGCATATACATATAAAATGTGTAGCAGTAAGTAAATATATAAAATGTTATTTACATGAAAACTCAGTCAATATCTGCTGCTTGTTACGCTTTCTTTGCCGCGTAGAAAGAAAAGTGTGTGTTACTGTCAAAATGTCGGTGTAGGTATACTCGTAGTGATGTGAAAGGTTCAATAATCAATAAGTCTATTTTTTTTTTCTGAATGCCGGCTATCTGCGTAATGCCGGTTGATTATAACCTACTAGACTATTTTGTGAAATACCATCATTGTGAAATCATCAGTTTTGGTAAGTTTAAAAAAGATTAAGTTTGAACGTACCTAGTGGTTTTATTATCTTTGGATTAAGGGCATACTGCAAGTAAAGGTAAGGTACCTACGTATTAAAAATGTTTACAGAGTTGTAGCTTTGGTGTCTGTTTAAAATAAAGAAAATTGGTTATGGTTATGTAAAATCTTAGTGCTGATAATTATTTTTTTGTTATTTGAATACATTTTTTTTTATTTTTAATAAATTCCATTATTTCCTTTATTTTTGGCACTTTGTTGCTATTTTATAGCTATTTGCTATTTTGCTATTTATACTACTTGTGATTTTAAGTAAAAATGCCAATAGAGCTTAATGTAGGTACTGTAGACTTTAAATTTGATACCTAAAATAGAGATAAATCTTGAGGTTCCTTACCAAGACGATAACCATCTAGTGAGTGTAGGGTTTTGCTGTGAGCCAACAAGTATTGAATTTCACCGATGTTGCTCAACCGAGGCAATATAAGAAGTTAGTTTCCAACAAATAAGATCAGTTCAGTGCATAAATACTAGACATTTAGTAAAAAAATTACGTTAAATCGGTTTTTTTACCTACTCTAACCGCATACACATACGTGAGTAACAATTTTTTAATAAAGTGTACTTTTTACTGGGACAGTATGGAGCCAAAACTGACCAGAGGAGACGTGCATTGATAATTCGTCATCCTTGAAGGATCCATCTTTTCTAAAGAAGAAAATAATTTCTTCATAAAAATAACACATGTACAGACCGTTTTGCTGTATATTTTACGTATCGTTAGATTTCCCCCCATTCCCGTGTATTTGACTAACTTTCGCTACTTACATTTTCAATCTTTACATCAAAGAAAAAGTTTAAAACTCTATTAATTCTATGCCGCTTATCATGGTTGACTAATATTATATTTCTACAAATTGTTACCCCAAACGAATTGCTTTATTACCTTAGACAGTATATTTGGTTAGGATTGTCTTTAAACTTTTAGCTGTTTATTTACCTGAGAAGTATTTATGATATATCTTATCACATTTCACTTGAATTCGTTTATTTTTTTAAACAGATACACATCACACATCACACATCACCAGCCTATAAATAGTCCACAGCTGGACATAGATAAACAGATACATTCACTAAAAATTATTAGTACTATTTGAACGGGTATTCATCGCGTTTATTTACCTAAAATAGTAGGTATTAATGATCATGTTTTCAGATCGCGTTAGTTTAAAAATATTTAATAATAATAATAAAGCCATACAATTTATTCCCATTTCCTAAACACTAAATGTATTAAATTAAAATTATAATAATAAATAATAAGGTACTTGTATTTCAAATATTATATAAATGATTCGATTTTATTAATCTAATGTTGTTATTTATTGCTTATTTACTTCTGAATTTAAGATGGAAAATAAGAAAATTTACAAAAATAACTTTTCTCATAATGTACCTACATCACACCTTTATCTTGTTTTAAGGATTTATCTTTTGCCCTTTGCCGGTTGCATTTATTATTTAGTAATTGTTGATTTGTGGTTCCGAGTTTAATTACGTACATAGACAGAACATATATGTAGATATGTATCTCATTTACTTACCTACCCAGTGGGTACTATCGTGTCTGACATCATTATTATTGCAAAGTTATAATCAGACATTGATCTTTATTTAATATCGTTTTATTATTGTTAAATATTTTTGCATTCCGTAAATAACGAATCTTTGGTTCTGAGGGAACGCAAAGGTCGAAAAATAATTCTTTGTGTTTTGTGTTCTTTAATTATCTCACAATTTGTTCAATTATGCAAATAGTGCTTAGTGTATGGCAAATAGGTAACATTTTATTTATGCATCTATTTGAAATCCTTGAAGTCGCGAATTTTCATCGATGATAAAAAAATTGCAAAGCCAAAGGAAAATATAAATGATCGAACTCTACCTACGCTATCTGTGTATAGTAAAAACCGTAAAAACAAATAAAAATACTCCCAAAGTACGGAACCCTTTGCAAGCAGTCTGAAACTCACTAAACATGTTTTCAATTTGATATTTAGTTCGAGTTTAATACCGAGATATTTTATTTATAGCGGATTAAATTTAGAAAGGTCAATATTTACTATTTTGAGTATCTAAAAATAAAATAAAATAAAATATTAATAAAATATTGCTTTTAAATTTCAGTTTTAGGTAGGTACCTACAACTGCTTTTAGTGATTGATATTTTTTTTCTCTGTTTTGGAAAAGAATTATGTTTGGTTTCGGATGAAAATACACATTTTTTTAAAGTATAATACTAAATCCCTAAGCTGCAATGAAAAAACTCAGATAATACTCCAAATGTCCTGTAAGGTCTAAAGGAAATAAAGCACTTTGATTTTGATTTCAGCACTGCGCAATGCTTTTGCATCGTAGAGCGTGTTTCAAATAAAATATTTTTGTTGCAGTTTTCCAACGATGACAGATCTTACGCAGCTAGCTATGCAGTTGTTCGACGCAGGCGCTGTGAGGCAAGTTTCAGTTTTTTTCATGCTGTACTTACAAACTAGTCTAAGAAAAGTTAACAGCTACGTGTAGATTGTTCAATTGTAAGTATTATCTATGTATATCTATTCTATCGATACTAATATTATAAAGAGGAAAGATTTGATTGTTTGATTTGAAAGGCTCCAAAACTACTTGACCGATTTGAAAAATTCTTTCATCACCATTAGAATCCTAAATTTTCGGTGGTGAACATAGGCTATATAATATTCTGTATAAAAACTGTGAAACCCAACGTGTTAGAGTGTATAATTTCTGAAATTTTTGTTAAATACCCGTGCGAATCCGGGGCCGACCGCTAGTTTCACTATAATTTTCTCTAAGTAAATATTTCTATTAGTAATTAGGTAGTAACATAAACTATTATATATAATAATTATATTAACGGTCCGCCCCGGCTTCGCACGGTTATTTTATAAGAATATAATCTTTTCATGCGGATCCCTAACTTTTTGAAAAAATTCTGACGCTGAAAGAATTTTTCAAATTGGTCCAGTAGTTTCGGAGCCTATTCAATTCAAACGATTGTTTGTTTGAATTAAAAAAGCTCCGAAACTACTGGACCGATATGAAAAATTCTTTCACCATTAGAATCCTAAATTTTCCGTAATGAAGAATATTTTCTACGAATATTGGCTATAGAATATTTTCAAAAAAATTAGGGATCCGCATGAAATTTTTTTTTTTTGTTAAATACCGTTCGAAGCCGGGGCGGACCGCTAGTAATAAATAAAGTTACTTTACTATACGTATATAACTTCAGACTTGGGGACATCGAAGCGAAGGTGGGACGTCGGACGCCGATCTACTTCGACCTGAGGGTGGTGGTGTCACATCCGGACATTATGGTAACAAAATAAACTCTTATGCAAGCCCTAGACTAAGGTACGTACGGTACTACGTAAGGTATGAAACCTTGTAACGATGCCGCTTGCATCAATATTACATGAAGGAGGCTGCTGGTGATGATGACATTTTAAGGGACAAAGATAAATGCGATAAATGCAATTTCAAAGAAATTCTCTCTGTTCAAACATACCCAGATAATCCACCTTCTTTTTGCATAGGAGGTAACTACCTACTTTATGATTTTACCAGACCTAGAGGAAGTTAAGGATAGCCTCGTGTCTTTCTTTCTTTTTTTCTTTCGAAAACCTTACCCTGGACTCTCCACGCATCTCGTTGAGCCACCTGGGACTGCCAGCTGGTACCTACCTATCTTACCTTAGACTTTTACACTACTCGTATAATAATTAATAATGTAATATAATGCAAGGTAATATAAGGTAATGTATTCAACACCATAAGGATGGTGTTCAATACATTGCTATGTAGGTAGTAATGTCGATAAAATGTTATTTCACGTGTTCATCCCTAGCTAAACTCACGGGAAGCTCTCCCTGTCATACTTTCGTGGCATTCACAGCTTATTTACTTGAGGGAGATGAGAGTTAAGGGTTTTTCACATAGTACAGGACTTTCGTTACAGATGGCGGTAGCGAAGCAACTTCAGAACTTAGCAGAAGAAATAAACCATGACCTTCTTTGCGGAGTCCCATACGCCGCTCTTCCTCTTGCAGCCGTCATGTCCGTAAACACTAACACACCAATGATCATGAAAAGGAAGGAAACCAAGCAATACGCCACCAAGAAACTTCTGGAAGGAATCTTCGAGAAAAACCAAAAGTGCCTCGTTGTAGAGGACGTAGTGACATCTGGCGGCAGCTTACTTGAAACTATTGATACATTGCGCGACGAAGGACTGAACGTTTCACACGCCGTCGTAGTTCTCGACCGCGGACAAGGTGGCGTTAGTGTGCTCAAAGCAAATGGCGTTGTTGTGAAATCGCTTTTCACATTGAGTGGTTTGGTGGAAATTCTGAAAAAAGCCGGTCGAATCACCGACGAAACTGTAGAAATAATCTTAGATCATATCAAGGAGTGCCAGTTTGGCATGAAAGATAACCTAGAGTAGTAGATACCTAGGTACTAGGTACCTACTTAGGTACTAGGTACCTACTTAGGTACTAGGTACCTACTTAGGTACTTACCTACCCCTGAATAATCGAAACTCAATACCTATCTATGCAGTCGTGACAATATTGTGATGAAAATTTCTCAAATAAGCGCAACTTAGACAAAATTTCGTTTGAGTATTCGGTCGTCAGTTTCCCTCTATAGGACTGGAACCAACCTAATCTGTTCCCCTTACCTATGACAGTTTTCTCTGCATGTACAAAACAAAAAAATAGTCATCCCCTCAGAGTACCTAAGTATATCATCATCAGTACATACCTACGCATTGTTAAGAATTATTCGCGACTTCGTAGGTTATACCTATTCCTGCAGTTGCCGTACCTTTTGAAAAACCTTCAATCTTAATAGGTATTGATTATGAAATTTGAAAGTAGGTACTAGAGAACTGTTAGTAGAATCACTTACCTACCTAATTATTATTGTCCGACTTCTAGGCACCATGCATACATACGTAGGTAGTTCCGTTAACAGAATAATGAGGAGGAAACTGTCGCAGTGCATCCATGCATGCAAATGCATTTAATTGCACTAGGTACCTAATTAGCATCTATAATAACGGAACATTGGACATATAAAATATCTACCTAGTTAATAATTATGTATGAATAAAATAAATATCTACCAACCTCGACTAAAGTTCAAAATAAAACATATTTAACTAACCCTGCTTTTATAATCGAATATCCTAATCTAATATCAGTATGTACCTGCCTTTTAGAATTTATCTTGTGTAGTACTTCAAGCTAAGTTGATAATGATAAGATATCTTGATAGGTAAATAAATGAAACCATGAAATAAAATTGTAAGTTTTATTTTATTAATCACCAGCAGGAATATAATTAAAACTTTGATCGTTCTCGAAAAAATTGTACGACATGATCGGCTTTCCCGTAAAAAGCCAATTGTAAAATCATCACACTGGTAAAAACAATGAATTAAAATTATAACTTAGGTATTAAATCAAGTTCAGCCTTATAAAAAAAGATCTTTCCTTTTGTGTCATCGTTTCACAGCAACGCGATGTCCAGATGTATAAAAACGAAGGGCATAACGTCGAGAAGGGAACCTGTTTACAGCGATAAACATCCGAGAGCCGCCCTTCGGTCAAGGAAAACCACCGGGAATGTTTGGAGGAGGCGCCGCAGCCTCGCGCGCTCCACGTCGGAACGATCCTATCCAGGACTGGACTGGGATTATGTGTACAAAATGTAAGCAAAGAAATGCTGGTGCCCCGGTCAGGGCGCCGGGGTCGAGTCTCGAGGCGGCGTGTGTGTGTGTGCGGGGGGTCTAGTTTTCCTCGATGTCCTGTTCGGCCTCCTCGTCGAACTCTGCGTCCTCGTCGGCCGTGGCCTCCTGGTACTGCTGGTACTCCGACACGAGGTCGTTCATGTTGCTCTCGGCCTCGGTGAACTCCATCTCGTCCATGCCCTCGCCGGTGTACCAATGCAAGAAAGCCTTGCGCCTGAACATAGCGGTGAACTGCTCCGAGATGCGCTTGAACAGCTCCTGGATGGCGGTGGAGTTGCCGATGAAGGTGGCCGCCATCTTGAGACCGCGCGGAGGGATGTCGCACACGGCGGTCTTCACGTTGTTCGGGATCCATTCCACGAAGTAGGAAGAGTTCTTGTTCTGGATGTTGAGCATCTGCTCGTCGACTTCCTTCATGGACATGCGTCCGCGGAAGATGGCGGCGACGGTGAGGTAGCGTCCGTGGCGCGGGTCGCAGGCCGCCATCATGTTCTTGGCGTCGAACATCTGCTGTGTCAGCTCGGGCACGGTGAGCGCGCGGTACTGCTGGCTGCCGCGTGACGTCAGCGGAGCGAAGCCGGGCATGAAGAAGTGCAGACGCGGGAAGGGAACCATGTTCACGGCGAGTTTCCTGAGATCGGCATTCAACTGTCCCGGGAACCGCAGGCAGGTCGTCACGCCGGACATGGTGAGCGACACTAGGTGGTTCAGGTCTCCGTACGTGGGCGTAGACAGTTTCAGGGTGCGGAAGCAGATGTCGTATAGCGCCTCGTTGTCGATACAGTAGGTCTCATCTGTGTTCTCCACCAGCTGATGTACGGAGAGTGTGGCGTTGTAAGGTTCTACTACTGTGTCAGAGACTTTAGGTGAGGGTACTACGGAGTATGTGTTCATTATTCTGTCGGGGTATTCTTCTCTGATTTTTGAGATGAGGAGTGTGCCCATTCCGGATCCGGTGCCGCCGCCGAGCGAGTGTGTGAGCTGGAAGCCCTGCAAGCAGTCGCAGGACTCTGCCTCCTTGCGGACTACATCGAGAACTGAGTCAACGAGCTCAGCGCCCTCTGTGTAATGACCCTTGGCCCAGTTGTTACCGGCGCCGGACTGTCCGAAGACGAAGTTGTCGGGGCGGAAGATCTGTCCGAAAGGTCCGGAGCGGACAGAGTCCATGGTGCCGGGCTCCAAATCCACGAGGATGGCGCGGGGCACGTACTTGCCGCCGGAGGCCTCATTGTAGTAAACGTTGATACGTTCCAACTGCAGGTCGGAGTCTCCGTGGTAGGCACCGGTGGGGTCGATGCCGTGCTCATCAGAGATGATTTCCCAGAACTGTAACAAAGAAATCGAAAGTTAGTATTGCGTGACGGGTACCGCAAGGAACCACATGGAAGGGACAGCACCGGGCGGGTGGATGAGTCAGGTTGCCAGGCGACAAGGCAGTTCGCAACACGGGCTCCGTTACATTAGCATATTTCGAGGCCGGTATGTATCGATCCTCCCATGTCCCAATCCATATAAGGCATGCGCATCATTGAGAGTTACAGAGTTACATAAGCGTAATTGTTGCAAAAAATATACTGTAAGGTACTGTATTTAAATTTACGGCCACCCACTTTCGTGACTTTAATGCAGCTTCGCCTTGCCTTATAAGAGGAGAACGCAGTTACTGGTTTCGATCGACTCGTCAGGCCATAAATCAAGCAGAGTCGGGTCGACAGGTCGACACGGCAAGTCGTGGCGTTTTTAGGACAAAATAATCATGAATCTTTTCACAAAACAAATTAAGTTTGCTTGAGATTTTATCTGCTGTACCTATTACTCAGACTTTCAGTCAAAACAGTCTGGCTAAGTAATTCGGGACATTATAATGGTGTGTAAAAAATGGCCGGCTATATTTTTTATGAAAGCTGGTACCTACCCATAATCGCGATACGATCTGAATACTGTTGAATGTTGAGTCACTGATTAGATTGAATTGAAAGATTACAAGCACGTCAGAATTATTGATCTACTTGGTTCATTGATTTCATAGAACAATCGGCTGTTAGTCCGTTAATGGAGGATGAGTAAACCAGTGTTCTAGCCTAATGGAGGTAGTGACTAATATCTTGCCAAGAGAAACTTCCAAATTCTAACTTAGTATGCCATATAAGAAGTCCCCACCTACATGGTACCTGCGCCTACACAATATTCAAAACTGGTTGCCAGGGTGACTGGATTGTTATCTACCTATGAAATAATGTATACTTACTTTACAGACCTATGTGTGTGTTTTCATAATCAAATCACTGACCCTATTTTCTATGTTATGTCAATTTTGTACTTTTGAACTCCTGTAATTAATTTTATAATTTAGAGAGCTCATTGCTATGCCAAATTTTTTATATATATATAAAAACTCCAAAAATGTAAACCAAAAATAACAACTCACATCTATGTCATCGTAAGTCATTCATTTCTTCTCGGTAGAAGTGCAGCGAGTAAAACGTGATTTTACCACAATATCGAGAGGATTGGGCACACAGCCAACTCTGGAATGCTTCCGTAATCTCCAACATGTGAGATCTATCAACGAGTACGTACTAAAAGAAAGTGGCTACTCCAAAATACTCGGGATTTATTGTTTATGTGTTCTGGATAAGGTATCTTTAGAAGGCCTATAAACAAGATTATCCAAAGTTGTGCCTATAATCTTTTGGAATGCCTTATCTTAAAATCCTTGACAATAAATTTAAAGTTCATGGATAGATAAAGAATGAGTTCAACAACTTTTATACTAGAAAAATTGTTGTAGTTTAACAATGTACAATGTTTAGAGTTTAGACTTATGAAATTATTTTGTTTACTATGTGGATAGTCCAGCATTAATTATTTTGGTTTATATAATTATTTTTGGTTACCTAGAAAATGCAAAGGGTACCTACCTAATGTTTTTACAAATCATATTATCAAAAAGACTATGAATCTGCAGACCAATGACTCGTCAAAGAAACACTATAAATGTTTATACATTTGACGAGTAATGTAAAATATACAGAATTATTTTTGATTATTCAATTAACTATGTCTGTGGATGATTCTGTTTATTTTTCTTTTTCAAAATTCAAGAATGGTAATTTTGTTCCAGGAATAATTTTATGCCATTCATGTTTTTCAATGTTACTAACAGATCATATTTATCATTGTTAAGATTAGGTTATGTAAAATGTAGGTAAAGGTTCTTCATTTTTCATGGCTCATGGTGTACCTATGTCTTTCTCTACTACCACAACTGTCCAGTACATGACCCAAATTGGCAGATATAACTTCAAAGTAAGTGTGCGTTCGCCCAGCAAAAAGTATCGTCTTTTCAAGAATCGAATGATGCAGATAATTTGTGCCCTATGTCGTGTAAATGTGCCCAAAATTTTAAATTTGTGCCCCCAAGGGCTGCAGAGTTATTTAGGAAAATCTGATTTTGCTGCACGAACGTTCGCCCAGCAAAAAACTAAATATCTCTAAAACCTTTAGGGGCACAAATTTTGCTTTTACGGCACATTTACACTAGTATTTAAGCTATCTTTTTGCATATTTAAAATACAGCTATACCCTTTTTTTAAAAAAAGTTTTGCTGGGCGAACGTTCGTGCAGCAAAATCAGATTTTCCTAAATAACTCTGCAGCCCTTGGGGGCACAAATTTAAAATTTTGGGCACATTTACACGACATAGGGCACAAATTATCTGCATCATTCGATTCTTGAAAAGACGATACTTTTTGCTGGGCGAACGCACACTCAAAGTAACACATGTCATAAAAATACGAGATAAAACAGTGAAAGCAAACCTTATGGGCTATAAAATACGGTCCGAGATGCCGGCAGACTGTGATGGCGTTATTTCCAACGCGGAAGATCGCCGCCCGGTCAACGAACCAATGCGTTTAGCTATGCGCCTACTTACGCTTCCTTCCTCTTTCTAAAAATTTTCGCACGTTAAACTAGAAATTCGTGCTCAGAAGTAAGTAAAGCAAAAACGAAT
This sequence comes from Eupithecia pulchellata, assembly GCA_963931895.1. Lineage (NCBI taxonomy): Eukaryota > Metazoa > Arthropoda > Insecta > Lepidoptera > Geometridae > Eupithecia > Eupithecia pulchellata. Next base: position 574,194 of record OZ007542.1, on the reverse strand, counting down.
GGGTCGAAGTTAAAATGCTACATACAACCTTTTTTTGTGGTTCAAAATGACAGATGGCTAACAGCTTGGTTACCGTTGAAAAAACGTTACGATTTTACGCCTAGGATTGGACGTCCCTTATCAAGGGACGCCGGGAATGACCTTGAGTGATTTAAAACACGCGCCCTAAGCACATAAACGGTCATCGAATTTACTGAAGTGACCAAAGAATTTAACTACAAAATAACACTGGTAGTTTCTAGGTACTTGACGAATTTACCTAAATTCCGCCTTATCTGTGTAACAAAGCCGGCTTTTTATAATAAATGGTTAGGTAGGTAAAAGATATGAATTGTCATGACAGTGCACTCTAAGTTCCAACTGCAATGACGTAAAATCAATAGGAATTAAATAGCTAGGTACCTACTTAATCAATTCGCGATCTTTTTGGGTACCTACCTACATATAACTTGTAGAAATAGACGTCACTCACTTTTCTTGACGGTGAGTAATCGGCGACGGAAACCAACAAAGCTAGAATCACACGTGGAGGTTTCACGAACGCTGTTTCTACTTTCAAACTATCATAGAAAACATCAGTCTCAGAACATTTTTTCGGTAATTTGAAGTCCATTGAACTAGATTCCTACCCATAACTTTCAGCTTAGAAAGCAACATAGAAATCAATAGTATGAAAATGTAGGTTGCGTTGCGGCTAGGGATTATCGACCGGCTAATGTATAGGACCACACCCAGTCCTGTATGGCGACAAAATGCATAAAACAAAGTCTAAGCGGCTGTGTCATGAGATAAATAAGGAACAAAGTAGTTTAGATTGATTTTACCTGAGTAGGATCACGGGCGTAACAAAATGCCGGCCATTACGCAGACATTCCAAATTCAAGTCGAAAATCTAATTGAAACAAAAGAAGCGGTATTTACCTTAGCTCCGATCTGGTTGCCGCATTGTCCAGCCTGAATGTGTACAATTTCCCTCATTTTGTTTGAACTTTTAAAAATTACTTATCACTAAAAAATTGTCTGCTCCGTACGCACCACGTACGTTGGTGGTCGCTTGAAGAATAATTTCGTTCCGTTTTGAACGATCGAACAAAGCTCCGGATACAGTAGTGACGTACTAGAGTGGGTGGAAAACTGTCGATAGTATTGTCGCATTGCGACATCCGCATGCTGATCTAATTAGTAATTATTTTAAAAACTGGCCAGTTGTTGGCTAGTTTTGCTGAAGTGCTTCAGTGATGTTATGAAACTCAAAATTTAGTATTTTCATTCGCATACTAGTCCTCATAATAAAGTTGGATATACATTTTATATAATATTACCAATAATATTTGCGACCAAATACTTATCATGATCTCTTAGAAATCTCTGAAACCCTTACTTACTGCTTCTACAAAAAGTAGTCTCAGTTGTAAAATATTATTGATATACAGGTAGAAGCAAAACTAGCGCATCCTGTATTTTTTTTACAAATAAAATGGTTAAAAAAACGGATTCATCAAATCATTTGGACAAAATGTGATCCCTATCATATAAATGTTCTAAAGGAATAATAAAAGAAAATAAATTTATTTGTTTTTACATAATAAATCAATACAATCATAAATGCATTTAGATTTGGGGACAAAATGTTAGTGCTATGATTTTTACTTTGGCAGATATACGAAAATTTGATACCACTAAGATTATTGTATCATGTTGGCGCTATTATAATTAGTACGTGTTTATCTTTTGCTACGATTCACCTGGATTAAAACAGACGAAAACTTATGTCGTAAACAATAAAATTTTGTATGAAATTATTAACAAATAAATATTATTATACAGGTAATAGTGTCCAGACTGCAAATGACAATTAAATTTAAATTAGTTTTATCTTAAAGTCATGAATAGAAAAAGGCTTACAATGATCGCAAAACTAATTATTTTCTGGCTAAATACCTATGGAATGCATAAATTACGTAGCCAAGTAAAATCTGATCATATCAGACATATTTTAGTATTGTGCTGGAAAAACAAGAAAATAATTACTTAAATTAAATTTTCTTGAAGGACTTTCACCGCAGTTGAACATGACCGCGGTGAAAGTCCTTTAGAAAAACTTTTCATTTCTTACACAAGTACGATACACAATCATCGACAAAAATCATCGATAAGATCCCAACTATAACTATTTCTACTCGCTTCTCATTGGTCGAGGCCACCATGTTGATTTATCCCTGCTACCAACATTACAGAAAACGTGAACTCAATATTCGGATTCTTTAATTGTATGTTTTGGTACGATTGCTATGAATCGCAGATAAAACACAATTTTAAATCAATCAATCTTTTTTTGTAGTTTGATCTTAGCCCTTACGATAATAGTTGTAAAATTTATTTATACTTTTATCGCAGGTGTTTTTTTTAGTATGTTGGCACTAAAACTTGGTTTCCGATGACGCGCGCCGTCCCGCAGCCGCCGCCTCCCCGTACCGCTCCCCCCGCTCGCGCAGGTCACCCCCCCCCCAAGGGGAAGGGAACGTTTCTTGTTTTTGCCGGCGCGGCCGGCCGGCTAACAAAATTATTTTAATCAATGCATAATCTAGCTAGCTGAACGATTTGTAGCCTTTCTTAACAGAATTTTCTTGAATTCATGAGTAATAGCTCTATTTTCTCCAGATTTTGAAAATATATGGGCTCTAGCAGGTTTCGTCCATCTCACTAGGTACTCAGGTATAAACTTGGATTACAAACATAGTTAAAAACAAAATTATTACTATGAACTGAACACACGATAAAAATATGAAATGACGATATTTTTACAATAATCTGTTTAAATTGGTCATATCTACGGTCTTTTAAAAATATTTTTAATTCGAAGGAGATGACAAATAAAACTATTTGTTAATAAAAAGTTTTTTGTTAACTATGCGTGTTATTTGCCGTGTGGTGCCGGCATAGAATTTCACCACCCCAACTCTTCCCGTGGGTGTCGTAAGAGGCGACTAAGGGAAACACAGCGGGGGGCGGGCAGCAGCGCCTTCTGCAGAACAACTACACCGAACTGCGATCCCCAACCCGCATGCCCAGCGTGGGGATTATGGGCAATAACCCCCAAATAATGATGCCATCTATGGCGCTCATTAGGGGAGGCCTGTGTCCAGCAGTGGACTTTTATAGGCTGGTGATGTTGATGATGATGTTGTTGTTGTTAACAGAATTTTCTTGAATTCATGAGTAATAGCTCTATTTTATTAACGAAGGCTTTATCTATGGACACGATAACAGAAAAAGTATACCATTCTTTATGTATGTCTTAGAATAACTTTACTCTAAGATGTATGTTATATACTTATATACCTAGTATTTCCTTCCCACATTGCAATCCATTGCTGCTTTTATATAGTTAATTTAATTTGTGTGTTAATCGTCATATTTTGTACAAAATCTGGCCAGTTTTTTTACCCGATAATGATGTAATAACTAATAACTTAATAAGGCTAGGTATGTAGTTTCATTAATAGAGTTTATGGTAAGTAGGTAGGAAATTCACATATCTACTTATGATTATGTAGGTACCTACTTAGGTAGTACTTAAATAAACTGCTAGTGTCAAAAAAATATTAAGGTGGGCAGATTGGGTAGGTACCTTACCTACTATCATGTATACCTTACATACTCTATTACATCAGTTACGATAGCCTTGAGATTAATGTGAGACACGAAAGTGTACGTGGGCTTAATAAAAAGCTAACAACATCACAAACGACCTCACGTCATTGTCTAGGTGTGATTTCCGATCTAGATTTGTGCTCAAGAGGCGGCTAACTAAAGAATAGGTAGGTAAGTAATATACCTTACCAACCATAGGTACCTAGGTAGGTAATATAATATAGGTAGGTACCTATTTAGATTATGAAATGGTTAAACTTTTCTAAGCCGTTCCATCGTTTGGACGGGGCGGCGGTAGACATCAAATATCAAGTGCTTTATTTCCTTTTGTTAGACTTTACAGGACTCTTGATACCTAAAGATAAAGATATTGAAAAAATAATTTTCAAATCTTGGACACGTCACAACATACAAAATACATAAGTTATACTGACAAATAACGGGATAACTTTGATTTTTTGTTCACTTCAACCTTAAAGGTAAAGTAAAGCAGCGAACAAGAAAAAAATAGGTTGTTTCTTTTAGAGTTGGACCAAAACTTGCCTAAAATCTTCCTTATCGTTTAGGTACCTATCTAAATCAGTCCCCATGAGAACCTAACCTAGACACAGTGGGAAGTGGATGTAACAAAACGAAAAAAATAACTTTCCATAGAAATAGCACATACGAAGCAACGGGCAGAAACTAATGTCAAATATTCGAGCAACATTAATTCAACAATTATCTGTCATAAAACTGAAGCGATGGCGCAGGATGACGCAATATGTCATTAGGTAGGTAGGACACACCCACCCTGAAAAATAAAAGATCCTGAATGTAGTTTAGTTATACCTACGTGTTACGAGTGGATTATTTTCCGAGCAAAGTTAAATTATTTTTTCCAGATTTTGAAAATATATGGGCTCTAGCAGGTTTCGTCCATCTCACTAGGTACTCAGGTATAAACTTGGATTACAAACATAGTTAAAAACAAAATTATTACTATGAACTGAACACACGATAAAAATATGAAATGACGATATTTTTACAATAATCTGTTTAAATTGGTCATATCTACGGTCTTTTAAAAATAGTTTTAATTCGAAGGAGATGACTAATAAAAATATTTGATAATAAAAAGTTTTTGGTTAACTATGCGTGTTATTTGCCTTGTGTACCTATTAAATTTTATTTCGGTTTAAAGATTTCATTTATTATGCCCTGTTCTGCTCCTCCGTTTCCGAATCCTATTCCTATCCTCGCACAAATGGCAGTAATGTGCCCTAGAAAAGGTGGTGATTTTAGACCGGGGGCTTTAACTTTTCATAATAGTTGCCTTTATCACCTTACTCGTAAGTTTGATTTAAAAATCTCTTTTATTAAATATAATATAAATTTATAAATGTTACCCCGTAGGTACTCGAACACTACTTCAGATTAAAAAATAAGTCTCAAATTCATAAATTTTTACAGATTTTCATAGAAAACTGTCAAAAACTTTGACTTTGAGTATAAGAAGCCTTTCAGCCAATCTTTGCACCTGTTTGCGACACCTTGTTCTAAACAATAACCTACCACTACCACACTCACAAAAAGATAAAGATTTTGCATTGTTTAATGTATATATTATTATTATGTAATACTGTGTATATTACGGTCCTTTACTGTCCTTCATAGGCTGACTTTGCTGTCAATTAAGAGCGTTGTTCTAAGGCTGTCAACATAAGCCTATAAAAAGACCTAATCCAGCAATGATTGACAGGCTAGGCTAAGCCAAGTCAAGCAGACAGCTAATAAATTAGATTAACTTACCGAGACCGTATCGAATATTTAACATTATGTTAAATGTGTTAGTGCTTAAGATTTTAAGCATATTTTATGATTTTGATAAATTATTTTTGAGGTTGTAGGACTTGGAGACATAACATCCCGATCTTCTTCGTCTTGTAGTCTTGATGCTCGACAATGTCTTTAAAATCGTAGGGTGGTGGCTCGGACTCACTAAAGACCAAGATAAACGGCAAAACAGATGCCAGTGGTTCGTTGGACATACGATGGTGTCGAAATACAGGTTCAGTAGGTAAAGTTGAAAAGGTGTCTCTACGCACTTTACCATACCGAATCAAATAAATAAATAATGCTGGACAGTCCACACAGCAATGTAGCGCCAAGCTGAGAAGATCTTGTGTTTGTGTTATGTTATGGTAGCAGTCCTCATTGATTGATCGATTACACAAGGTTCAACCAACGTGATTTTTAGTAAAATATTACCATTATTTCTAAAATTACAAATTCGATCCCTAAAACAACAACTTCAACGGGACTTGAACCCGCAGTTTTTGGCGTAAAGGTAATTTGAATTCGTAGAATTTTATAATTGGGTTAGCACTATTCAAACAAATCAAAATGCTATTGTTAAAAAATACTTACCTCCTTAAAACGATTTTGTGCACAGCTGTCTTTCATAGGTACATAACACACCTAACCTACTTACATACTAAGACGTATGTAAGTAGGTTATATATAAGTTATTTCAATCCTTGTTGTTGTGTGGACACAGATGCCATGCCGTATACGTAGCACTTACGAGATTCATGAAGAATACATTACATTGCAGAATTGACGCCTTTTTGGGATGAGAAAGTCGAAAAAACAACTTCACAATCTGAATCACGATTCGGAATTCGAAATTATTTTTTTATGGTATGGTATTGGTACCTTATCCAGTAGGTACTTACTACTCGATACTCAGGTAGTGGGTTTCCACAATAAAACACATTGAATAAGCTTATCAATTATTCTACAACTAGCTTCAAATATATATTTTTTTTGCTACTACCTACCTAGTAGGTTGTTCCAACTACCGAGTCACAGTATACATATATCCATATTGTATATAAATAAATAAATAAATATGTGACTGAGAGTTGGTACAAGATAAGCTAATAAATAAATTACACATTCACCAGATAATTTACTTTTGCATGAGCTTGGTAGGCAGCTGGCTGTAGACAGTAAGTAGGTAGGTACAGTACAGTCCCACTTAGCAGAAAAGTCTATTTCTCATTTTGACTTTGATATAAATTTTATCCAATAAGTAGATCAAATTTAAAACGCTTTACGAAAAAAATCCTAATTTGTTTCTATAATTTGTTTTTGTTAATAAAGCGTTAAATACCTAGGCAAGGCACTTAGTTTAACGCTTGTTTAACGATAGCAATGCACGCAATCTAAGAAAGCAATGTATTGCGGACATTGCATAAAAGTCGTAGACTGATTCAAAATGGCGCGTGGCAGATAGCGTAGAAATTCGAAATTCAACCCGGAAGAACTCCGCGAAGATACCGGAAGAAAAACGTTAGTGGCAAAAATACTTTTTTTTTTTGAGAATAGAGTAGTGAAGTTAGGTGCAAATTGTAAAACAATGCTGCATGTAATAATAAAACGTAGGGTTGTCAGGTTAATAGATTTAAGATAAATATTATTTACGAAATTTCTAGTAAAAGTTAGTATGATAAAATTACCTAACAATAGTTTATCTACATAGATTTAAAGTGGCTAAATAGGAATCCAAGCAATGGAGCCATCCACTTGGGGACGCATACGATCGTTATTGATATTTGATATTTTTTTTTTAGATTGTTTGCAACAGTTTCCGCTAGCTAAATTGTAGATAAGTTCTAATTTGGTTGTTATTTATTTGTAATTGTTTTAATGAAGAAAATAACTCGCGGTAACTTTATATAATAAATAGGTAGGTAAATATATACCAGATAATATTTCTTTGTCTAGTTTAGTCTTGTTATTATCAATTTATCACAAGCGAAAGTTAAAAAGTGCTAATATCTAATAACTTCATTATAATAATTATTAACGGTTCGATATAATAATTATATTGATAACTTCGTGAAATTATGTATGTAGGTAGGTACTTAACTTTGATTTCCATCGAAGGCCGTTAGTTTAATAACTTAACTCATACTTATTAAGTAGAAATAAGGAACCCACAACTCAAGTGGCACGATTTAATTAAACCTGTAGAGGTTGGTACAAGCGTGACACAAACCATGTTTGTTTCAACTGTGACATCATTCGACTGATAGAGTGGCCACTGACCAATTTACGTTGACCCGTGTTTTTTCCTCTTTGTAAAACTATACGGGAACATAGCAAGGTCTATGCGTAATGGTGGACTGCATTTCTATTTTAAGAGGTGAGGTGGTAAAATTGCAATTATTTGTAAAACAAACTGAATGTTTTATAACATTAATATACTAAGATAAAATGACACTCTTTAAACAAATCGTCGCCGTTTTACATTATTTGCAAAATAAGCTTATCAATCTCTATGTGGATAAATTTATTTTAAAATAACTTTTTATCAAAAATCTACTTACATATTATATTATGATTAAAAGAAGGTATTATAGATTATAGATGTATTTATATTGGAAAGACATATTTTAGTCTCTTCGTATTTTAAGTCCTTGACATATTTCTTAAAAGGTCTCTAGATAGTAACTAAGTAGCTATATATTAACTTGTTTGTTATGTCATCCGCTAGACATGAGATGATGCATCGATGAACGTCAAAGGTTACCCCTACCTACTTGCTGAACAAGTCTGCTTGCTGCAGATTGATCTTGGGGTTTACGTAACGACGTTTTTAACTTAAACTGATATTAAATTGATAAGATAAGCACGATGGGAAATACATTGTTTGTTATTTACTTTTCTCTTCTTATAATATTACTAAGAAGTTATAAAGGTACATTCCTATCACCTTCTGATATAAACCCATCAACATAACTAATCAATAGACTGATGTCATTTTGTGTATTAATTTACGCACCTATGGATCGACCTACCTTTAAACTAGGAAAAGGGAAACGGCAGATAATAAATAAAAAAGTTTATTATAATCATTAAATTATTGTTCAAAACAAATTTAAATACAACTTCGGTTATGAAGCTGACATCTTTTATTTAACGTTTGGTCTTTTGTCAAGGCGACCAAACTTTGGTCAATACAAAACTGTACAATGGTAGATCAGCCTTTACAAATTATCAGATCTTGCTCATATAGAGACTTTTGCAATCACAAGGAATGTACAAAATACAATATTCTTCAGATTGCGATTTAGCAATGCGTCATAACCGGGATTTTAGTCGTGCGTTCTGTTAAAAGTTAGAAAGCATGTCTTTTCGAGCACTGCACTGTAGGAATCATTAATGTTACTCAAATAAAAAAGTAACGCAGGATAATAATGGCATGTACTATAATCACGAGCGAATCATGCGATCCGCTTGCGTCTAGTGATGATCCTCCAGCTCCTGCTCCTGTTCCTCGTCGAACTCTGCGTCCTCGTCGGCCGTGGCCTCCTGGTACTGCTGGTACTCCGACACGAGGTCGTTCATGTTGCTCTCGGCCTCGGTGAACTCCATCTCGTCCATGCCCTCGCCGGTGTACCAATGCAAGAAAGCCTTGCGCCTGAACATAGCGGTGAACTGCTCCGAGATGCGCTTGAACAGCTCCTGGATGGCGGTGGAGTTGCCGATGAAGGTGGCCGCCATCTTGAGACCGCGCGGAGGGATGTCGCACACGGCGGTCTTCACGTTGTTCGGGATCCATTCCACGAAGTAGGAGGAGTTCTTGTTCTGGATGTTGAGCATCTGCTCGTCCACTTCCTTCATGGACATGCGTCCGCGGAAGATGGCGGCGACGGTGAGGTAGCGTCCGTGGCGCGGGTCGCAGGCCGCCATCATGTTCTTGGCGTCGAACATCTGCTGCGTCAGCTCGGGCACGGTGAGAGCTCTGTATGACCTGCTTCCTCTGGATGTGAGGGGAGCGAAACCTGGCATGAAGAAGTGGAGACGTGGGAAAGGTACCATGTTGACGGCTAGTTTCCTGAGATCGGCGTTCAACTGACCGGGGAACCTGAGGCAGGTTGTGACACCGGACATTGTGAGTGAGACTAAATGGTTCAGGTCTCCGTATGTGGGGGTGGACAGTTTGAGTGTGCGGAAACAGATGTCATATAGAGCCTCGTTGTCGATACAGTAAGTTTCGTCTGTGTTTTCTACAAGTTGGTGAACTGAGAGTGTGGCGTTGTAAGGTTCTACTACCGTGTCCGATACTTTGGGTGAGGGTACTACAGAGTATGTGTTCATTATTCTGTCGGGATATTCTTCTCTGATTTTTGAGATGAGGAGTGTGCCCATTCCGGATCCGGTGCCGCCGCCGAGCGAGTGTGTGAGCTGGAAGCCCTGCAGGCAGTCGCAGGACTCTGCCTCCTTGCGGACTACATCGAGAACTGAGTCAACAAGCTCAGCGCCCTCTGTGTAGTGCCCCTTGGCCCAGTTGTTGCCGGCGCCGGACTGTCCGAAGACGAAGTTGTCGGGGCGGAAGATCTGTCCGAAAGGTCCGGAGCGGACAGAGTCCATGGTGCCGGGCTCCAAGTCCACGAGGATGGCGCGGGGCACGTACTTGCCGCCGGAGGCCTCATTGTAGTAAACGTTGATACGTTCCAACTGCAGGTCGGAGTCTCCGTGGTAGGCACCGGTGGGGTCGATGCCGTGCTCATCAGAGATGATTTCCCAGAACTGTAACAAAGGAGATTCCTGTCAATATCTCGACTCGATACACCACGTAAATATGTACAGAACATACTAGAATGTGGTAAGTTAAAATGCTCGTTTGAAACTTCAACGCATTCCCTTTCCCAAGTACTCGCAGGCCGGTGCCTATCGCTACTTTCCAACCGGTTCTGCACCTTCGCGCAGTTATAAAACATTAAGGGAGAGCTCTTGTTGCACGCTCAATTAAAGTTGTTTCTCCGTCTTAGTAAGTTAGTATACAAAGGGCAGCTTTGGCGTGGCTTTCAATTCAAGCCCAATGAACCGAACTAAACTAGTACAGGATGCATAAATGTCTGTTAGTTGAAGCATAGGAAAGAATTACGCAAGACAATGGCATGAATTATGGCTGTCGAGTACAATAATGATCGCCTTGGAAACCGGCGACGCCCACACGCCCTGACACCGTCCTCTGGTTGGTCTCCTTATATGTAGAGAATGTTTAAACGACTTATTGGCATTAATTTCTCGATAAATCTCAGCCTGCGGTGATCATAACGATGAGTCAGCTGCCGAAATAGGCGATGACGTTTTTGTTGTTATTGTGTATGACCCTAAAACGAGTATAAATCAATTTTGCCGACAGCGTTACGTAAGATCTCACTCCATCCTTGACAGCAACAAAAGGCCTTAAACGGACACCTAGCGACTGTTTAAAGAGTATTAAAATTCAGTCGCTCGGCGCAGCCATTGGTATGATGTCATCCTTTAGGTGTGTTTGTGTGGTTCGGCTACGCTCATGTACAAATATGGTAAATGACTAATATAGCCTCGTACGCTTTTGGTTCATGGTTTCATTCAAAGAAGCTAATTACAATACCTAAAGATTAAGGTAGAAAACAGTAATTTATTATAAATTTTGATTACGATTTTCAGATGTCCATCAATAGACTTTCGAAAAATGACATAGTAATTTGTAATAACAACAAAAAGTGAAAGGTGATCGGTTCGAAAGGCTGCTTTCATAGTAACTAGATAAGAGACGCAAATGAAAGTGCGCCATGTGATGTGAACGAAAGGCACAATGTGCCACTCGCAAGGGAAACCATGACGTTTGACTCACAATGGCCTTTTCATACCCATAATAGTCTCTGTTAGAGGTGGCACTCTTGCAAATTTGCAATTTGACTTGCAAAGGCGTCACGCTTCTGATTGTGATGTCCAACTGGTAAATATGGATACAAAATTAAGAAATACTCATAAAAGAAACGGAATGTTTTCACCTTTTTGAAAAATTAGAAGTGCCGTGTTTTTTTTTCATGAACAGAAAAAACGTATATCTCTGATCGGTTCTTCTGATTCTAACTTCTCGAAATTTCTGTTTATATGAATACGAGAATATTATTTACTATGGGATAAATATATTAATAATGAATTAACGTGTTTGATAAATTTAATGATTCAAGAGTGCACTCAGCGTTATGGCGAAGCGATGGTTCTATTTATAAATGGACGACGACCGCGGGTTCAGTGAACTCCCTTCAGTTTCTATTCTACTTTAGAACTGCGATAAGATAATATTTCGTTGTTTTATTTTTTAATTTAATCTTACGCAAACGTTCCTCTCTCTGAGTACTTTGCTATAGGTACCACTTTTGTTTGACCATCTATCAATAATTAAAGTTTTATTAGTTTTTTGGACACAAGCTGCGTCCAATAAAATGAAGAAAACAAACTGCCAAGGATCTATACCTTTCTACGGATTTATAATCATGATTGCTGAGTTCTACAAACTATATTTTTTATCTAACTCTAGGTAAGTACTACTTAGCTAGGTATACAAAGCAGAAAAAATGTGCCGTGATCATCAAAGTAGAAAACTTAGATTGCAAATATTTCAGCCATTGTTTCGGGAGCAATCAGACGCTCAAATTGTGCATAACGGTGACTAACATTGCATCTCTATCAGCGGCACATGAACGAACACGCATACGGATTGAATTGGATTTCGAAATCCGAATACAAAACGAATCACGCATTCAGCCATTTTATTTTAGAATGCAAAAATGGTCAAGCATTCTTTCTCTATTCGTTCTTTTGAGATTGGAACGAATGGGCAAACATTTTTGCATGACCTATTAAAGAAATATTTGTAACACAAGTTAGCACGTAAGAGTTGATTTCGTGACTCAACTATTTTAGACTATTGCGATTGCCATAAAATATGTGTTTACTACATATTGTATATAACATGTTGACACAGTCTGCTTTATAATACAGATTACATAGACCACTCATGTGTTTCTGTTTATTTGACTCATATTCTGTCTGACTAATCATAATCAATGAGTGGTTGTTTCTTAAAAGATTGGAAACTCAATTGAAAGACGATTGGCATTAGTTTTATTTTGAACAGCAAGTAATCAATTGACATCAATTTAAAAGAGATCGGCTTTACGTTGTTTTAATTAAAGTTTAAATTAATTGTTTCTAATACTTTAGATTTAATCGATTAATGTCTGCAAGATGGATAGTAGGCAGGTAGTTAGTAGAATGTAAAAGAAAGTGTGAAATGTATAGATTCGTTATCAATAGCAGTAGATGAGTGAAAGAAGGTAAATTGCATGTATTCATGCACCGCTAGAAAATTTCACCGATGGGTTTGATAAGTACCTACTACCTATGTATTTAACTTTATTACTCATCAATAATTAACCGATAACTTCTTTCAATTACATCCTGGTTGAGTTGATTAATGAATGGTTCGAGTCGAGCAAGCTACACTATCTTTCTCTTCGAACAAAGAAAGATTTTCTTTGTGTGGTGAGTGCTGTGCTTTCTGTTTTCTATTTATACGAGGTCAAATCAGTCAGACACTTTTTGTAGGCAATGATTATTGTAAGAATGCACTTTAGGCAGAGATAAACCTTTTATAATTACCATATAAGATCTCGTGATTTGTAAATACCTAGTATTTTAGAATTTTCGATTCAATAGAAGCTATTTACATGACTGGTCCTTTAGGTACCTACAATACTGCGAAAATAAGTCTATAAGATGTTCTATTCTATCCCAACCCAACCCAACATAAGCCAACTTTAAATCTTCCATAAAATCGATTAATAAAGAAACTGGTTCTAATACATAATATATTCATAAGATTCACCTATCTACGCTTATCAAGCGGTCATTTTTATAAAAATATCGAAAAAATATTTGCCCAAATTAAGAAACAGGATCAATAAATTTAGTATTTTTCTGACCACTTAAAAAATTTAAAAAAGTGTAATGGCTTTATAAGCGGACTTTTACATACATAGGTATCAACTTTGAGTTGATAAGTATGGTTGCTATGCTATCTGACATACACCCTGTTGTTACAATTGATCAAGTAGGAGCTAAAAATAATTGGTACTTACTCTTATCGTAGGTAGGTTAGATAAATACCTGGTCGATAGCTATAATGTAAGTCAGTTCAACATAAAAATAAACGACGATGATTTTAATCTACGCGTTCAAAAAAGAATATTAAAATGAGCAGGTGATAAAACGGCCATTCGCATATGGGGTGACATGACAGACAGCCCTAGCTAATGACGCGAGACGCGCTCCATTCCCAAAAAGTTTCATTTCAAATTCTGAACAGAACTATGCAAGAATAAAACAGCCAGATACCTAGTCCGTCATTTAAATATCTAAAGTAATGTAGGATTTGTAGGTAATGGTACAGTCGGAAATTCCAATGCTCGTACACAGATAAAGAAAAACCGTTACGTACCGTTAGCGGTTAGAGTCAGTAAGTTCTTTATGGAGTTTACAGTTAATTTAATTCATAATCATAACGCTTACCTTAGCTCCAATCTGGTTTCCGCACTGGCCGGCTTGAAGATGCACTATTTCCCTCATATTTAATTATATTATTTGAATAAATTATTAACAACACTACACGTCTCGTTCGTTCACAACTCAGATTGCCCGGTGCTGCGACTCGGTGGGGTTTTTTGAGGCTGCCTTCGCCTCCACGCTGCAAGCGAATCTTGCTTTGTGATTGGTCCACGGTACGCGCGAACTTCACGTTGTTCTGAGCTTATCGTTTAAAAATGGGTGATCCCTCTCCGGAGCGTCGGTACTGAGAACCACAGAATGATTAACAGTAGGTAGGTAATACTAATAATAATAACGATATTGGTATTGTGTATTTTGTCGCTGCCTCATACATTTCGACCTCACCATAAAAGCTTGTTTTGAGAGAGTTCCTGTTTTTGAATAGAATAATACCCTTCTCTTGGCTCCCTTTTGAATAAACCCGGGGTGTGTCTGCGATCATGCGTTACCTAACGTAAATTTTCCTGTAGATCTGTGTAGAGCAGCAGTAAAACGATGGGCATTTTGTTATAATTTCGGCGGGGTTGCGTTGCGTCACCCCTGCCTAATTCAGTTAACTTTATACCCCACAGACACGAATAATTGTTTTTTTATAACCGTTTATCACGTCATTGAGCTTGTGTTGCTCAAAAAGTGTGTCATTTTATGGTGCTTTACGTGAGTAAAACTCGAGTTAAAACCTAGAACCTAAACGTATAAAAACTAAGAAGGTCCTAATACCTACTCATATATTTTTTTTATTTTTATCAGAAATCATCAGCCAGTACGAGACAATCGACCTCTTTAATAAAACCTTATTTGCTCTGAGACATAAACATTATGCGACACAAGACACGTAGACGTAGGTCATCAAAACATCACGAACAACATACCTAGGTACCTACTTACCTAAGTATTTTACGATTTGTTGGGTATTGTCACAGGTACCTATTGTATTGCAATTGTTGTGTTATACCTAGATACGCATATTGTGATCTTCAGAAAGATAAATCAGTTATCTAGTACCCATAACACAAGCTCTGCTTAGCTTGGGGCTAGGTGATGCTGTGTGGATTGTCCGGCATTATTTATTTTATTTTTATAATCGGGTAACATAAAGTTACCTAAGGCAACATTTATTTTTAGCTACTCTATTTAAATTTTAGTGCTAGCCAATTTCAGATTAATTGTATAAAATCTAAATCCTGTTCTGGCAGTTGGTTACATTATAAGTATTTTTTTTATTATTTAGATCTAAGAGCTGTGGATTTTTTTTCATAAATAAATAAACATGTCTAATGTCGAGTAATGGAGCATTTTTAAAGGGCTTTTTTGTAAAAGTTTTATAACAGTGATTTATTCTCCCATTAGCTTACGGTGAACACCTAGCTAGTTCTAGCTACTGTTACTGGCTGCTGGACAATCCACCCACACAGCATCATCTAGCTGTAGTTAGCTCAATTGTTTAAATGGTAAATTAGAACTATTATAATAGTTCTTATTTGTTATTTGATCGTATAATTTTCTTTGCTATTAAAGGTTGTAAACTTAACTACTTAGGTCCTTACCTAGGTCCCTAGACTAGAGCTATTGAGCTATTGACCAGTCCTAGACAGGTTAATCTAATTCCCCGTTACAATAACCGATTTATGGTCCATTATTTTATAACTTCGACGTGATTTACGATTCGTTCCACCTGCCCACTCTCTTCCCACTCACATCAAGTACCTAATTAATTACAAACCAATCTATCAATGATTTCAACAGTAAAACCTTTTTTGAATGCAAACTTTAAGTACCTACATAACTATACTTCATTAGGTTGGCAGTATCGAGAAGGTAAAATAACCTCTGTGATATTGATATGATAGGGGCCTTCCTATAGTGACTGCTTACAAAGAAGGTTTACAAAATAATTTGATTAATTTTTACTTGAATATGAAAAAGAATACAAATAACCTCTGTGATTAGCTGATAGGCATAGGCATATTTAGTGACTGCTTACAAAGAAGGTTTACAAAATAATATTTATTTATTTATTTATTATTTATTTATTTATTAAGTTAGTTAGTTAACTACATTTTTAATTTATCTGAAAAACTGCTTAAAAATCCGCCTCGTTGTGTGCCAATGCTAATACGCTGTTTAGGGACTATCATTCATAATAAATTATTACTTTACTTACCAATCAAGAATTTAATTAAGTATTACAAAACAATTAACTTTAAATAAAGATTGCAAGAACACAGCCGTGTATTTAAAACGGCTCTGCTTGGATTTTCAATTTTATGCCATTTTAGTCATATACTTACCTATAACATAAACTTCTAAATGAGAGTAAAAGACGGAAGTCATTTCACATGCAAAGGGAGGAACCTACTCTAGCTAGGTAGGTAGATTTATACATTTATGCTGACTTATAAATTCAAATAAAACAGCTGGTTGTTGTGGTGATGTGATGATTCAGCTTTACTTGTACATCAAAACAAAATAACCTTGGTCTTATTTAGTCATCATAACTTGTGTCATATTATTATATAACATAACTTAGAAACTATAGTATGATAGTTACTTATTAATACATTTTCACTTTCTTTATATTTATATTTTATTTTACTTTATTTGCACCTACCTATGTGACATCGATTTTGGACCACCCCGTGTCAAAATACAATTTTTTTTCGAATGGACTATAACGGTGTTGACCTGATCGCAGTTGACCATCATGATTGACAGGATTACCTTATTCTAAAAATCAATCATCATCATCATCCGCATGTTAGTCCACTGCTGGACACAGGCCTCCTATAAAAATTATTACTGATATAATAATCAGGATTAGTATGTTGTTAACTTCATTCATCTGCATGGCAAAACAATCATTTTAAACTTTGTATTTCTTGTAACTAAACCAATTCTATACGTCTACACTAGATATAAGTACCTACTTATATATTATATTTTCTTATATCGGAACTTATAGGTTGGCTACCTTTCAAAACCTTTTTATTAATAGGTACTTTTACGTCCATTGGTGTATTTGAATCAAAGAGAATAAAACCATATGTTCTATAGTTGAATGTGCCCTCCCTGTAAGTAGGTCCTTTCCTATACATAAACCTGTTTGAATAATATTCAACCTAACCTCCTTGCCGCATGCAACCTACCCCAAGCTATCGATTGCGACGTTGACTCACCCTGTGACGTCACAGCCTCCCCCAGGGGTTGTTCACTGCATGACTCATCGTAGGGGTTGGATTGAGTACCCTTACCTACTAGTAGGAAAATGTGTACCCAGATTATTGAGTTATTTATTCTGGAATATTCTAAAATGAAATCAAGAACATGGTGTGTCAAAGGCGATTGGGTATATAAATGATTCATTGATGCCATCTATATTTTGCTCACGGAGCCCAGTCTCAACGAAGAATAACCAGGTGCGCATATATTTATGGTGCGCAAGTGCATGCAAACAAAGGTGCACTCTCATAATTCGATGGGACGGCAGAACTACAAAACCGGGGAGAGGCTAGGCGCAGGTACAACAGTGCTTTCTATATTATCTACATTCCTCATGTGACGTGACGGCCTCTTTGGCGCGGTGGGCGAAGGTCCGCCTGCGACGCGGGAGGTTGCGGACAAATGTATGCACGTTGTGCAGATATTTGATGTTTAAAAATATCTATCTACGTAATATAGAGGTATTGTATTAACTAGGTGTATGTTAGTAATTATTGATCAGGTGTAGGCACAATCATACCATCCGACAGAATATATTTCTTATTTTTATCATCCGTTTCAAATTATACTTTTTCACTGTTATATTTTTATACTCATGGTAGGTACTTATGGTACCACACGACCAATGTGGCGCGGTGGGCGAAGGTCCGCCTGCGACGCAGGAGGTTGCGGGTTCGATTCCCGCCTTGGGACAAATATTTGTACGATCTGCAGATATTTGTTCAGGGGTTCTGGTCGTTTTCTATGTATAATAAAAATATCTATCTATTTAATAATGTTGTATTATGTATATCAGTCATCTAGTACCCATAACACAAGCTTTGCTTAGCTTGGGGCTAGATGATGCTGTGTGGATTGTCCAGCATTATTATTATTTTATTATTATACCTACCAGCTTTCTGATTCTCTTCTCGTCTCCTATAAAAACATCAAGTGTGGTGGGTCTGGGTCACCACACACTTTCTGACTCCTCTGATAAGTAATCGAAATTGCAAATCTGCAAAAAGATTTCATTACTCGTTTAAACATTTGGCGATGCAACTTTCCTTACTGGGCTTGGATCGTGATCAACTGATCAGCGATGCTGTAAAAAATATACACAAGAAACCATGTAGGTACGTTTGTAACGCCATGTGCAGAGAATTAACTGACCCACTTGTAAAAGTTGAGGAAAATAATGCGGCGGCATTGCAGTATAAATTCAACCTATGTACCTACCTCTTATTTATTTGTGACAAAAACAATAAATAGTTAACCTCATTGCGCATAGCTATGACTTTATAAACTTTGGCTTCTTAATCTAAGTTATAAATTGTACCTATGTATTTAGTTTGATTGTAAGGTATTTGTTGATATGGGCCTTAGAATAAGTTTTTTAATATCCTTAACTGTTCTTATGTTGCCTGAAATAAATGATTTATTATTATTATAATAGAAACCTATTTACGAGATTCAAAGGTTGCCAAATGGGATGAAATGGAACCTATGAAACTCCCAAATGGAAGATTTTAGTCTGCAGCCAGGCAACACTGGGAGGCAGTTTATAAAGATGAACATGAAAAAAGGTTTGATGAATTTTACACACATCACAGAACAAAAAAAAACAACTTGATGGTAGGATTGCTCATAGGTACCAAAATATCATCTTTGCTGTCACGTCGTGTAAATCTTACGTGCTAAGTAACTACAAATCATAATAATTATATAAATAGATTCAGAATAAATTACTCAAATCTCGAAATCTTCTATTAAAAAATGTTAGTTTTACTTAATTCATTGAAAAACTCTAGGCTATTTTCAGTCTAGTCTAGCAAGGTCTTGTTCTTCAAACGACAGTGATGTATCAAGTCAAGGCTGTAGACATTTCAATCATTCAATTCTTGGAGATGATTGTGTCATCGTGGTCAGGTCACAGATTATTGTGGCTACGATTCTAAAAATACCTACCTACCGTACCCATCTTTGTGCATGATACCTAGTTTAAAAAACATCTAAAACTGTCAAGCCTGTATACAAAATCTTTTATAATAATCTGGACGAAAATATTCGTCGAAAAATCTACTTTCCTGAAACTCAGCTTTATATATTTCGTTGGAAATCCTTTGCGATGAGAAAAACAGGACCAACTGCGTATTTTGTAGCTAAGCCCATAAATAACCAAGTTGGGCTCTACTTGGAAAACAGATAAGACTCGGTTCAGCAAGCCTGTTAAAATTAGATCAGACTTTGTTTTGAAGGGATTATATTGCCCTCTAAGAATATGATCCGCTAAGTCCGACTGGGGTTTATTATTTCTAGTAAAGATGGTCTAAGACTTTCTCTGGTCTATAGAATGCAGAATGGTTTGTTAAGATACCTGATGCTCTTTTGTTTTGGCTTCTTGTTTCGACGAATTATTTGAATAGGCAAGATAACAGATTATAAAATGGACAAAACACTGGCGAATTCTATTATTTAACTAGGTACATTGGTATTCATTTGTTTGTACCTACTGTTAATCCTACATCTACAAGACCTCGTTTTGCTTTGCTTACATTTCGATCTTACAAAAATTAAGAACCTAATTATGTACTTACCTACCTAGTACAATTCCGAATTTTGATATCGCTTATATTGAAATTACCTTTTCCAAACGTCTATATTCATAAACTGATCGTTTTATAGACTTAACTAGCGACCCGCCCCTGCTTCGCAAATGATATGCCTAGGTACCTACATAATTATAAATCTTACTCTTGAATCACTATAACTATCTATAGAAAAAAAACCGAATCAAAATCCGTTATCTACGCATACAAAATATGGACCGACAGACAGCGGGAAGCGACTTTGTTTTATACTATGCTATGCGGTGGTGATGATGATGCTTAAAATTAATATTAATGTACCAACCCTGTAACATAACTAGAATAATTTGTAGCCTAGAAAACTTAGTACCTATTATTAAAAACCACGAAGCTTATCAACACATCATCAACAACATCACCAGCCTATAATAGTCCACTGCTGGACATAGGCCTCCCCTAATGAGCGCCATAGATGGCATCATTATTTGGGGGTAATTGCCCATAATCCCCACGCTGGGCATGCGGGTTGGGGATCGCAGTTCGGTGTAGTTGTTCTGCAGAAGGCGCTGCTGCCCGCCCCCTGGTGTGTTTCCCTTAGTCGCCTCTTACGACACCCACGGGAAGAGTTGGGGTGGTGAAATTCTATGCCGGCACCACACGGCGATTATTTAACGAAGCTTATACACACATACATAGAACTACATATATTATTATGACCTCAAAGTTTCATAGGGGCGAATAAATACCAAGAAATTACAGTTCAAGTCGAAATGAAACGTACCACTTCGGCAACCGGCGGGCTCCGCGCTGCACCCACGCCTCGTATTGATCGGCGGCGCTCGCTCGGTCCCTATATGGACATGCGGCTCCAGACTTTGCCAAACACGACACGTTAGGTTAGGTAACTACTTTATGTACCTATTATATCTATACCTAGCACAGTTTATTTGTACATTAAAGATTAGCTCTTTTCGCTGATATATAAATAAATAATGCCGGACAATCCACAAAGAATCATCTAGCCCCAAGCTAAGCAGAGGTGTTCAAGATGACTTTTATACCTCTATATAATACAATATTATTACATAGATAGATATATTTTTCATAACTTATACAATTTAGAAAACGACCAGAACGCCCTGAACGCCCTGATCTGCAGATCGTACAAATATTTGTTCCGAGGCGGGAATCAAACCCGCAACCTCCTGCGTCGGACCTTCGCCCACCGCGCTACAGAGGTCGTTAAATTGGTGTATGTGTCCATCAAATCATAGATGCCATTGCTAGCTAATGTTCTATCTTGCTTGTCTGAGACATCAACCCCTTGTCTGCCCAGGGGCGATGTTCTGCCCGAAGATGTCGTAAAAGCAGCTTATGGGAACCTACGGAAAAAAATACTCAATCAAGTAGGTGATGTGGCATGTACCTTATGGTTTTACGATTAAAATAAAATATCTAAGGAGCGAGTTTGAGTTTCAACCAAAGAATCAAATGATTAAGTCTTAATAATAGTACCACACACTTAAGTTAATTAAAATAATGAAAATGTCCTTTTTCATATTAAGACAATTAATTTACGTACCAAGAATCAAGATTTCATAAAAGCCTCAAACAATTATAATATTATTTCCTTAAAAAGACATAATTAACGTTAAAACCTTGTTATAATGTAATGACATTCATATTAAATCCGTACAAACTTGGCAAAAAAGCGAGAGATTTAGAATGATGAGATTGTTTTCTAGACCTCTGATTTCTACATATAGCATACGAAATACATACTTTTATATTAAGCCGACCTCTGTGGCGCGTTTGGCGAAGATACGTCAATGCAGGAGTTTCCGAATTCGATTCCCGGCCGAGACAAATGTACGATCTGCAGATATTTGTTTTCTGGTCGTTTTATATGTTAGTATAATACAATAAATATTTTTATCTAAGTTTAGTATTAAGTATATCAGTCATCTATCATGTATGACATTACTGACATAACATAAGCTCTGCTTAGCCTGGCGCTAAATGCTGTGTGGATTGGCCAGCATTATTTATTTATGTAAGTATTTAATGTCGGGCTTTGGATGAGTCCAGTAAAAACTTAAAACTAGAAGGCTATGTGGATATCTAGCAAAATTATGGAGAAGGTGTAAATTATAATGATACAATTATTTTATAAGTTTTTAGTAATCATTTATATACTTCAATTCAGGAAGTTGTTTTGTTTATTTTTGATTAGAATATCTAAAATTCTTAATCATTCAAAAAAAGAATCTCAATATTATTTGATTAATTCTAAATTGCTGTTGCATCTTTCAACAACGTGAACATAGCTGCAAGTACTGCGACCAAAAGCTTCGATTCGATAGAGAGATAAAGTAGTCAAAATATAAGTATTGGTCATAACCCGTATTGCCTTGTTTTGGTTGATATAAAAATGTTATTGATCGTATGACCAAGCCTACGCCCGCCACGTCAGCCTTCCAGACCGGTTCCGCCAGATGGTGCCGAACCAGTGCATTTCCATTCATGTACATTGTAGAACGAGAGACACCAAATAATAACCACCCATTACCATGTACACGTCCACGGTTGGACTTGGCTATAGAAATATTTGTACGCTCGAAAGAGTAAATTGTGTACCTACCTATAGCAAACAATTATATTTAAGTTATTTTAGGTACTATAAAAACTATAGTAGTTTGATGAATTCATTATGAATGTAAGCGGGAATTATATTTAGATCGCATGTATAACGACCACAATCAAGAATATAATGGTTTAATTGGTTTCAATGGAATAAAAAAAATACACATAGGTACACGTCGGTCGTCGTCGACATAATGTATGCAGCCTATGTTCATCAGGGAAGATGTACATGTATATGATTCAGGTCCAGTAGTTTCAGAGCCTTTCAATGCAAACAAACAAATCTTTCCACTTTACTAGCGACACGCACCGGCTTTGCATAGGTGCAATGGTGAAACAAAAACGATCCTCTTGAATAATTCTATCTATTAGAAACTCAAAAATCGGTTGCCTAGTGTTAAGGATGCATACAGGGGCAAACAGAAAGCGGGAAGCGACTTTGTATTATACTATTGTAGTGATGATTAGTACCTACCGAAGTATCGAAGCCAGATTTGGGCGGGGTCTATCTATGTTACATTGGCAAATTATTGTTTTGTTATATTATATGAATACAGATGTTGTGATAACATCATGGCTATCTCCAGAGCTATGTTGGTTGCCTTGGCACCCACTGCTACCTCCACTCTGACTCATCCACCTACGTAAGGAGGTCGACGAGTGCGCAGTGCTGCCAGCTGAGCCCAGGGTGTAACGCCTAGATTAATTAGGAAATTATTCCAGTTGAAATATGAATTTTCGTCGTTCTTTTTTGTTACTTCTTAATTAAGAATTAGATAATCTGACAAAGGAAATGGATTCGCCAAAATGTACAAATAGATGGGCAATTAGGTACTTATAACTTTTTGTTATGAGAGCTTTATTTTATAAAGAAAATAGTTCACATACCTAACAATTTTCTATCATCACATCACTCATCAGTTTAAGTACAACTGTGTAAATGCAACATTATACCATATACGTTCCAGATCTTGTCAAAATTATAGAGCTGGCAACATTATCAGTAGAGCAAGGAGGTCTTGTAATCGAAACTTTATGTAACGTACCTACTTGCTAATTGGAGAAAAAATGGCGACAGAAACTGGCGCCACCATTATGAAGAGTGACAGATGACTTTGTATTCATTTGCTTTACAGAACGTAGGCAGCTTGAGCTTAGATTTGCTTTTGTTAGACAAGTAGTCTACCTTTTTATAAAATGGTTAGAGAAGTTTTATTCTTTTATGGTAGCTTTGTGGCTTGAATAGCTATAGATTTTTTTAATTGGTGGGTGCCTAAGTGCCTTCATTCAAAATAGTACAGAAACGAAACCACCCAGTCAATGTAGGTATTATAATAAGTTTTGTTTTGTGTGACTTGACTATGATGTTCCGAGTATATAATGATAGGTCTATGATAATAGGTGGGCATAGATACCAACATAAATTGAATTGGAGCCCCTGTTTTGCCTCTCAAACACTTTTTCAAAGATTTCCAAGGAGTCTCGATCCTAAACCAAAATGACATCCTACTGTAAAGTCTAAACCTACAGGATTAGATTTGTGGGAGTAATGCATTACCATTACGTTATCAGCTCCAACTAATCAGATAACCTTAAAGGAATGTCATGCGAGCCCACACGGCCGGGATGACAGCATCCTTTGATAAGATGATGACTTTGTGATGACATTACCTTCTTAGGGCCACACCTCTGGCCACACAGGCTGACTTGAAAATAGGCTATTAGCAAAGCGGTTGCCTAACCATAGCTTCTACAGACTATTTATTTATTTATTTATTTATGAAACAAAATCCACAGCTCTTAGATCTAATTAATAAAAAGAAAAACTTATATTCTTCGCCAAAACAGAATTTAAAAATGTAACCCTGTAACCTACTATACAAAACTACTGTATAAACTACTATATAAAATGTAAATATATATTTTATATTTATATATACCTACTAGGTATGTATCTTTGTGTAGTAGGTTAGGTATTCTCTGGGAATAATAAAAACAGACATGTTTAGAAGAAGAATAAAGGGTAGCCTTATCGCTATGAGCGATCTCTTCTAGACAACCGTGGGATGGACCGGACATGAACGACCAAGGAAGAAAGCTTATAGGATGGCTTTTGCGTAATCGCACATCCGGTTCGCTATCGGATTTAAATCACATTGGTAAGTAGAGAAAGTTTGAAAGCAGACTTTGATACTGTTCTGTAAGGTCTAAAAGAAATACCTAAAGCACTTTGATTTTGGCCAATAATAAATGCACCTACTGTAATAGGAAAACCATAACTACTACCTCATACCCGACTCATGCATACTCATGCATGGATGAGTTATGAAATGACATCATCGAACGAAAACTGTGTACCTATTTTATCGGTAATAGTATTATTAATTCGAAAGTAACTGTCTGTCAGTTTTTCACGCCAAAACGGCTGAACAGATCTAAATGAAATTTAATAATAATAATATGATGAA
The DNA here is from genome assembly GCA_963931895.1 of Eupithecia pulchellata. NCBI lineage: Eukaryota > Metazoa > Arthropoda > Insecta > Lepidoptera > Geometridae > Eupithecia > Eupithecia pulchellata. Next base: position 549,203 of record OZ007542.1, on the reverse strand, counting down.
AAAATTATAAAAATAACATAAAATGTAAATTTTTCTGATATTTTGATGTCGTCGGCTCACATATTTATCATTATTACCCAGTTATCAGATCTATAGGTACCTACTCATATTATAAGAGGAAAGATTTGATTGTTTGTTTGTTTGAATAAGCTCCGAAAGTACTGGACTGATTGGAAAAATTTCTTTCACCATTAGAATCCTAAATTTTCTTCGATGAACATAAGGCTATAGAATATTTTCAAAAATGTTAGGGATCCGCATGAAAAATTATTTTTTTGTAAAATTAATGTGTAATAGAATAGTGTGATGATTATAGATTTCAAATTAGTATATCTTATCAACCGAACCGGTCCAAAACATTGAAGCAATTGTCTAATGTCCAACCAAGGCTTTCGTGGGCGGTCAGTGGGCGACTTCCTTTACCTTTACTTCCTTATCCCCACCGCCGAGAGGTGAGATTGCGCTGGCATTTAGAATTAAGGACATAAAAGTCAGTCCTGGGCTATTTGTCTCACTTTACGAGATGCGGATTGATGGTCCATTTTCTAATGGTGTTTATGGCTCTTTTGATTGCTCTAAAATTTTTAATTCATAGACAATTAAAGAATTATAAGGAATCAGGAAGAGATGGCCAATCTGTGCTACTTCAGGGCACCATGCCAGCCATTTTGTTAAACGGCTAGATATCCTTTTAACAAAAAGGTTATGCTTAGGTAGGATTTCGAGTTCAGGAACCGAATCTAATACTTAGTAAAAACCTACGAATCTAATAACCTACGAATCAACCGCTTTGCCAAACTGTTTTGCTAAACGCCTTACATATAAAAATAAAAAAGTTCTATAACATTACCCAACCGCACCCAAGTCGACGATCGATGGGGCCCGGTGCCACCGCGTGCGGTTACCATTCGCTGTTAGCGGGTAGTTAAACTGGGTTATATTGAGCTCTGTGTGCGTGATATGATTCTGCAAATCCGCACGCACTTTTAACTTTTTGTCATTATTCTATTTAGTAGGTACTATTAATTTTTTTTTCTGTACTTGGCCCTAACATTGGCTTTCCCATTGGTGCGAGTGATGTAAACCTGGTAACATTAGCGAGTCTTTAAGGACACTACTAATTAGGTACACGTATCACGACGATTAGGTCACAGAAAAGTACTACTGCCCTCGAATAAATCCTCTGATATATTCTTTTATACCTGACAACGTATAAGTGACTGCTTATGACATTCACGAGCTGAACTAGAGGGGTAGATTCTTACGCCGTGATCGCCACGGCTACGTCATATAGGTAAAACTATAGATAAAGCATAATCGTTCGGTAGTTGATGAATTATATGAACTTAGATCAGTCACAGTACCTAAGAATCCGATATTCCAGAAAAACTAGAGGTAGAATCTTTCATGAGGCGCCTCTTCCCTAAATAACAACTGATAAAAATCTCGGTGAAACTGGTCCTAAAGCAACCCAGCTCTGCAGCATTCTGTCTAGGCCTAAAATCAATACCCCATCTAGGCTGCCTGTGTGGGACAGAGACGGCTGCGACTGGCTCTGTCGCACTTGTGCGTTGCTATGGCGACGTGGGATGGGATAGGTAATTCAATACCCCCGCAAACCTGACTTATCCTAGGTGCCTGAAAAATTATGTAACATGTTGGAATCGGATGGACTATCTACCTACTTTTATCTAGACTCAAACAGTCGGTTATTGTTCAAAAACAGGGCTTTGGCAATCATCATAAAACTTATTTGTATACAATATACTTAAATAAATAAATAATGCTGGACAATCCACACATCATCATCTAGCCCCAAGCTAAGCAGAGCTTGTATTATGGGTACTAGATGACTGATATACATAATACAATATTATTAAATAGATAGATATTTTTTATTATACATAGAAAACAACGAGAACCCCTGAACATATATTGCAGATCGTACAAATATTTGTCCCGAGGCGGGAATCGAGCCCGCAACCTTCTGCGTCGCAGGCGGACCTTCGCCCACCGCGCCACAGTGGTCGTCAAATCAAAGTCAACTTGGAGCTTAGAAATAAATCAATTACAAATAAAAAGCACGCGGTTATTCCTTCATTCTTATGGTCCTGCTTTAGCCTAACATCAAGGATTTTTTCATAGTTCTGATCAAAGAAATCTAATCATTATTAATGCAGCATGATGGCAGCATGAGTTACTTCAAAAAACAGAAGCAGCTGCAATACAATACCTAACTACTTGAGTGGGAATGAGACTTAGATCTGTGTACCTAGGTACTAAAACATATAGGTTTACCAAGACATTGATTGATCTTCACGGTTCTGAAAATTCGGCAAGGTCAGTACACCTACCTATGTAGCACTGACTTGTAGGTAGGTAATTTATGTAATGTATTGTATTAGATATCTATCGATGTAGAAATAATAGAAGGTAGGTATCTACCGGGTACGGAGGCTATTAGAAGCCATGTGAGTTCTCATCAATTGTTTTTGGGCAACCGAGTGTGCCGCCGCAACCCGGTTACGTTATTTATGGATCTGTTGCATGTTGTACCCATGTTATTAGGTTAAAAGGTTGTACCTTTCGTTATAATTCGAGAAACCAAGCTCTTTGCTAGTTTCTCTTCACGCTGGTCTAAAGGTATTATGAGGATGCACCGCATGATGCAATGCCCTTATAGGGTTCGTGCGATTCTAACTAATAAAATGTAACACCTTGTAAGAGACATGAATGCAATAAATAAATTCCTTCAACTAATTAGGTACCTATCACTTTATTATTTATGTGTCATTTAAGTTCACTAAGATTCGACTTGTGATGAATAACACCAGGGATTATCCAACACGCATGTGTCCTTTGGCACTATAAATACCATTTTATAATAAATAAAGCTTATTTCAGGCTTATACACCCATAGGCTTTGAGTTCTAGATACTCAAAGCCCATAGGTTATTAAAATACTAATAGCTTACGGTTCCCAGTCCCACTCTACTGCACAGAGCCATAACCTGTACATAGGGCTATCTTATTACTTAGCCATATAACAGAGAATATACCTGACCATTATACATTATATACTATTTAGCATTACTGTCTAACACCTTAGTAGTCGATAGCAACTGCCTACTGTGCAAGTGGATTACCAGCTCACTCCACTGAACATATTGCCCCATATAAACAATTGGGAGAGCGCGTCTCAACCCTGTTGTAACACCTAAGTAGTGTACCTATCTACCATTGTTAGTTACCTTTATGCTCGCTTAATATTCAGGTATTCTTAATACCTACCTTCCAACATACAAGAGCGTGATGTGAGCGTGTCCCGTTCTTCTGTTGTACCTAGTTATCAACGGCAGGCGGATAGCTATAGCACAGACTATAGCCTACTGCCTGCTGTGTGGATTACCAGCTCACTCCACTGAACATGCCTTATAAAAACAATGCGTTCGTTGGGACCGCGTCTCCACCCCATCGTCGTCGCGTCGCCGCAACTGGGTGGTCCTGCTGTGACTTTATTGACTTTCCTTGTTAAATAAATAAATAATGCTGGACAATCCACACAGCATCAGCTAGCCCCAAGCTAAGCAGAGCTTGTGTTATGGGTACAATATACATAACTAACTTGTATTGTTAGAACCTGTCTGTATACATAACTAATACAATATATAACATAAATTCATATTTTTTTTCTATAAATATTAAACGACCGACACTCTGAACAAAATAATCTGCAGATCGTACAAACGTTAGTCCCGACGTCCCGAGGCAGGATTCGAACCCGCCAATTTGCTGCATCGCAGGCGGACCTTTGCCCACCGCGCCACAGAGGGGAGTCGCTAGGTCCTATGAGAATAAAACCAATACATATTCCTTATATTTGTATGATTCCTTTGATTATTATTTATTCCTAGATAAACATAGCATAGAGTTGAAAAAAAAAACTGCTGTCATCACAACAGACCTCAACAATTTTATCCACTTTGTGCCCAAAACTCTAGTAAGACACAATCCATGTTTTGGTGTAGGTACACTTCATTGCACCGACAGGGTAGCGGTCGAATCCAACCGGGTACCCGCAACCCTGTCAAGTGCCAGTGCGTCGTCCAACGAATCGTCTGGCGACGAGTGGTTTGACGATGCTCTGGCACTAAGGTGAGAGAGGAAATATCTATGGGTTTTTAGTTGGTATCGCTAACTGCTAACATTCTGTTAGTAGCCCAGTGGAGAGTCCAACTTACCCCTCTAGCTCTCTCTCCTCAGGCTAGAGGGAATGCGCAATTCCTAAATAACTTGATTTCATCTAATTTGTATGTTTAAACATATCTCCTCATAGACCAATTTACGCTCATACTATTACTGCAACCTCCCCTCTATTCCTATGATGTCCATGAATTGGACACAAGCCGAAAAGTGGCAAACCTGACACATATTGCCCTTATCAAGCCAACTGCTGAAAGGCAGCAGGCAGCTCTAGGCCTCATAACATGATGGCTACTCGTAAGTAAGTTCTATGCTACCTTAAGGATTAAAATCAGTATCTGAAAGTAAAACCACTAAATATATTTCAATATTTATTGACAGCTGTGCCTACGCGTCAGCAATAGTAACCTCAACCTCTACACCAGGCTCGATGTTGATAGAAGTGATCTGTTTCACGATCTCGGAGGGGGAGTGTAGGTCGATCACTCGCTTGTGGATCCTCATTTGGAAGCGGTCCCAGGTCTTGGAACCTTCACCGCAGGGGGTCTTACGGGTGGTGATGCGCAGGATCTTGGTTGGCATGCGGACTGGGCCCTGGAATGGAAGAAATACATGTTAATTAGTTATCCAACAATTGTTGGCTGGGGACAAACTACTAGTGGACAAAAAATTGAAGTGAAGAGAAATCAATAACAACTTATTTCTTTTTTGTTATAATAATTAACTGTATGAAATTTGACTTGTCTAAGTGCTTATTTTGTAAGCCTAAAGAAATAAAGTTATTGAATCTGAAACATTGTACCACGACTTCTAGCGGGAGTCATAGATGCTGGCTGAGCCCTATTCAGGATGCTAATTCAGGTTATCTTAGAAATGTTGTAACTACCCTATGAGCAGCGCAAGGTATCCACTCAGGCACTGCACTTTGAGTAGTACTGATATGGCGCTATTCTGGTGAGCATACTGACATAGAATACAATATGCTTTCATCAGAGCGCTGTAGTTCTTATTAAGTTATCATTGATCAAGGTAGCTAGTTAAATGTAAAAGGTGAAAAAAGTCAAATAGCAAATCTTGCAGCATAGCTTTTTAACTAGTCCAATGAGTTTGGATTACCATATAGGAATAAATCCACTGGGTGGCTCCCACGTGGGTGGTGGGTTAGGGCCTGGTTAGTCAGGGAGGTACACATATCAATATAATTGTATGGGAGATTACTACCACAGGGTTCCAAAACAAGTAATTAGGTAGATTCTACAGACTAGATAAGACGTGCCCTGTGTAAAGGTGGACTCAGAACAAATAAAAAGTTGGATTATAATTTAGTGTAATTATACCTTCACACGTAGCTTCTGTTTCTTGGCTCCATTGATAAGGTCCGCGCAGACCTTCTCCAAAGAGCGCACATTACGAGATGTCAGCGTGATGCGAATGCGGTGGATGGGCGAGATCTCAGCCTGGGGCTTCTCGATGTCCTTGCCTGACACGACGGCGGCTGCCTGGAAACGATATTGAAGATAAGATGTATATATAGATGGCAGCCAAATCAAGTTTATAAGTACGTATATACGTACATACTGTGATTTTTATGGATAACTATGGATTTCCAGATATTCTGGGTAATACATTATAGGTGTTATTGCAGCAACAATCAGGGAAGCGCGATAATGCCGTAGGAGCTTGAAAACGAGCGAATACAAATACACGTGTGAAAATAACCTATAAAAGTCACAGGTTCGTGTAACACAATTATCGGGACTAGCAAGAATTATATTTTGATCAAATAGTTAACAATGCTTACCATGGTTCTGCTTTATTCCGGTCGAGATAAACAATTTTATAATGAAAATTGTACAGCGCTGAACCGGAGCACAGCGACACTTTCAGTTCATGAAAGAAAGAGAAAGAAAATCTACTTTCGGCGCTGTCTGGCTGTCATCATTCAAAATGATATATATATTTTTTGACAGCTGACAGACTTTGAACACAATTGATAGCATTCTCGATGCTTGCACCGAGTGCTATTTGAAATCAAAAACAGAAGTAGTGTTCGTTGTTTATGGCACAAATGTTACTTTACTGATGCCAGGAATAAGTATTTACCCCTAAAACATCCTACCGTCAGATTTTATTGTTTAATTATTGTCGTATCATATTATATGGACAGGCAAATTCGACTATCCAAAGGCTTTTAGGGATGTGGGAAGTGAAGAAAAATATCGATATATCGATATTTACAAAAATATCAATATCGGCCTCGATATATCGAGGAAAAAATATCGATATATCGATATATCGGTCAAACTTTCATAGAAGTTTGCAATTTAAAATAATAATATTTTATACAATGCACATTATTTTAATACACAAAAACCTTAATAAAACGAAGGAATTATTTTTATAGACAATTTTTATTATGCAAATTAGAAACTACAACTACTAAAAGTAGAATTTTTCCTCCTCCAGAAAGTCTTGAACCCCTCGTTAAAAAATATACAATATTCTAAGAATAAAGAAACAAAAACATAATATAGTTAAAATACAATACAATGAAACATTGGAAAGATCATAAATCAAAACATTCAATAGATAAATAACTTTTTATTATTTTTTCTATGGCTCTGCATCTGGTAGAGGAGGTGATTTCCTTCGTCCGAGATCTGATTTGACTCAATTCTACCATTATCTATCAGTTTCAAATTGCGCATTTATGAACGAAGCATTTACGGTTTTGATTTGAATGCTTGTGACTTTATTTAGATAGTGATTGATGCTAATAAGTATTTAAGATACATGAAATATGGAAAAAAATATCGTTTTTGATACCTTTTTCGATATTAGATATTTTGTATCGATATATCGGATCAAAATATATCGTCTAAAAATATCGATATATCGAATTAAAAATATCGATATTTTTTTAGCATCCCTAAAGCCTTTCCATCAGACAAAAAAATCGGACATCGGCGCGGCGACGACGACGCGACGGCCACGTAATTTTTCTCATAAATTTCGTTCTAAACCAACATCTATAAATAAAAAACAATACCCAATTCTATTAGTTTGCTAAAATTTATTAAGAACAAACTTACTGAATAATTCAAACTCAAAATATTATACAAGTATTAAACTGGTTCATGAAATTTTATATACTTTCAACATTAAAGAGTCCCAAAAATCAAACACACCGCGTTTGATTTTTGGGACTCTTTTATTTGTAGGGTAATATTTCTTTACTTACTTAAACTTAGGCTAGTTCAGGTATTTTTTTGGGAGGAGACATTGACAAATAACCGGCCCGGGTACCAAGCCACGCTACGCCACCTTTGATAATAAATAAGTTAAAGCAAAACGAAACATTAATTCATAGATCTTAGTTAGAAATCATTGATTAAATATGTAGGTTATTAATAATCGATGAGTGGCAATTTTCAAACGTTGTTCATCATAATGTTCTTGACTTGCTTGTCGAATTTCCTGGAAAATAAAGATATAGTATGATCAGATTCTTGATGTCTATTATGTATACACAAAATATGTAACTCTAATAATCATAACATACAATGAAGTTATCTGATCTCCAGGCAAATGGAATGGGTTGCAAATGGCATCCGCGTACAAAGCGTGAAGTCTTCGTAACGCTGTTCTAACTTCGGCATCTCGAATGTTACTACCACTTGGAGACGTAGAACTAGTCACGAGAACGAGTTTGATTCGAGTATTGGTGACGTAGCCGTATCTAAAACAAAACACGAATAGATAAAATAAATATGTAACAAACAAGTAATCATCTTTTTAGAAACTTTGAGAAGATTAAATTACAATACCGTTGAATCATTATTGATTTCTTACATTTTATGCGAGTCGGTTGAATAAAGCAATCCTAAATATAAATCTCGCAAATCCGTTCTAGCTGCGTTAGAATTTGAGCTGGAGTTGTTGGAGTTGGTAGAAGCCAGTCTCTCCTCCAAAGCATCTAAAGCGGTGTGTACGAGCCACTGTCGAGAAAGCTCATTATCGGTACTGGTATCATTTCCAACTCCTCCTATGTAGAGGGGAGAGTTCTGAAAACACAATGTAAATTCAACTTTACTTTATGCGTAGACGCGAAAAAATAACTGCTGAGAAATAGGGTAATTTTCAGATCCTGGTAAATACACAACAGACAGAAATTTTGTCTATGAATCAACAAGTGACGTCACACTAATTGTTATCAAAACAGTGTATTTGATGAAACTATCACCAATTCAGAAGATTTTCATGTAAAATCAACGCAACAGTAGGAGTGCTAACACTAATAATGGTGAAGAAATAGTTGACTTGAACAATTAGCAATAAAAACTCACGTCTTTGCCAATAACAGCGACACAAACAGCCATTTTCACTTGACAACTTGGCGGAAGTGATTCTGCTTAGTTGTCAAAGTATGTGGTGCTGGTTTCCGCGGGATTTTTGAATTTTGTGAACTTGTTACGAAACTTTTCATAGCGGAAACAGTGGATGTGACCTATTTTATCTTCTGTAATCTGCGTATTTCATTACATTGTTCCCGATTTTATCGGTAAGAGCTCACTATTTGCATTCATTCGTTCTATACTCAAAATTTAGTAATTTCGAGACTCAATTTGTATTTTTTCAGGAATTTCCGTCTCAAAGATGGCTATACACGATGAATTAGCCTTCGAAGTGAATGAGAACGTTGGGCCTGTGTTAGTTCGATCCTTAGAATCAGTATCACGCGTATATTTGCGGTTCACAAACCGGACCAGCCGCCCCGTAGACGTGTACTGGCGAGACTTCAACGGCCTGAGGCAGAAATACGTCTGCCTGCTTCCTGGTATGTCTAAAGACATCAACACTTACCTCACCCACCCATGGGAGTTTACCGACAGAGCGACAAAAGAGACCTATGTCATAAACAACAAGCCTATATTCCGTGCCCCGGCTAACCTGGGAGGCATGAGGTTCCGCACCAACTGGAATATCACTGTGAGGGTCCGGACGCTCCGGCATACAGCAATGCTAGCTGTAGCGGTGCTTGTCAAAAACCCAAGAGATGCTTCTTCGTTGGACCTACCAAGGCCATTAGCAGAGGAACTCGCTATGTTGATAAGCGAGATCAATATTTCACCTCCTGAGGTCGACTGATGCATGTGTTGGCTCAACTTAATAGTTGTGCTATTTTTCATGGTTTGTGGGACGAATGCACTTATTATCATACTTTTACGTATGATGGGCTATAAGGTTGTAGGTATTTTTACTAACTCGACTAACTCAATCTTATAGGTTTGTGAAAGGTTTGTGAATGGTATCGGGACGGATGGCAACCCTACTGATGATATGCACAAATAAAATAAAAAATTCTTACTTACTACATTAGACTCATTTATATTAATGTGTCGATAGCTATAGATACAACCTATGTGTCATTGTTTCATGGAATTATTATTTAGTGTGTGATCATTACTTAATAGGTAGGTAATAATAAAGTTAATTTCTGAGTATATTTAATAATGATGCTTTGTCTTTAATCAATGTCTATGGTTTTTTGTCTACTTTATTATATTAATATCAGTAACATTTATATGTACATATTTTTATCGTTTTAAGAATGTTAAACAAACTGTGACTAAATTTATATAAGTGGTATCTATTTCAAACTAATTATTTTTCAAATGCAATAACCATTGGATGGTATTGAGTCAATATTGATTAATATTTATTAAATAATGGAAGAATGAAATGTATAATTGAGAAGTGTTGGATGTAATATTTAAGTACTTATCTATATTTTTAGCCCTAAAAACTCACTAAGACTAAGTAATAAGAGCTTTGTTAACCCTAACATAATACAGGGCACCCACCCTTCACTCATTTAGGGCTCTGGCGACACTGATGAATTGACCAAACATATATAAAAATGTTTCATGATTTTTTTTAAATAACTCGTCGCGGAAAATTACGCTCATTAATATGTTCCTTTATTAGTTTCTTATAACATTTACTTCAACCATCATAACCATCAGTCAGATAGGTAAATGAAAATACAAGAATCAGGTATAAAAATAATTTATTGTAAAAAAAACGAATTAAATACTTAATCACAAAATGGCAAGTCACTCTTTGTCTCTATGGATGTGTGCAACTAAAGCTAGCGCCCCACCCGGGATGAACCTAACAAAATTATCACCTGTTACTGGGCCTAGTGCGTATACGCCTTTAGGCGCGTTCAATAACTCGTGAGTGGACTTATCTATCGCTATAGGATTCCTACTATCTACTGGTTTGCTAGCATCCACTCCGAAACCTAACCCGTTGGAAAGACTGACCGGCTCACACTGGCATTTGACTTTCGTCTCAATCTCATTGGAATAAGGTATAATATCACATTTACAGTCATTCTCACAGCTACATTTATCGAAATACCTACTCTTACAGTTCTGTATGCTTTGTAACACAGTTTTGAAGTACAACCAATGGTTTTTGAAGAATCTCTTCTCTTCTATTTTCTTGTTGGCGCAGTTGCAGGACCTTAGGTCTATTGAGTTGAGGTCGAAGTTTGTTTGTAAGAAGAAGAGGTCTGGTTTTGAGCCGATGAAGACTCCTATGGTTGAGACGACGAGGTCTGTTGTTTCGTTTGTGAGTAGGTTTAATAATTTGACGTTCTTGAGCGGGGGGGAAGTAGTTTGGTGGGAGGTAATGTCGACGATCACGTGGTGGGGGTAGGGCGTGTAGTTCTCGTGGTTTCCTGAAGGTCCGTCACACATCATTCTGTAAACCTGAAAATGAACAAAGTTAAGATTAAATTTGAGCAAGCTGAATCAATCCTTACTTATATTATAAATGCGAAAGTAACTCTGCCTGTCTGTCCTTCTTTCACGCCTAAACTAGTTTCACCAATTTTGATGAAATTTGGCACAGTTGTTGACTAAACCCTTTTGTAGTAGGCAGGTATAACCGAATCATATTTGTTTATATTTTCTACGCCGACGATGTCGCGGGCAAAAGCTAGTACAATATAATTTATTTGCCATTGGGATAACAATCATGCAGATTGTAAAATGGCAAAAAGGATAGATAAATGGTGTTATTAAATTTCTTCGTAGCTCTGTACTTATGCACTAATGAGTTTATAAGCTATGAAAATAAATAAATGCAGAAAAATCCACATTATCTAGCCCCAAGCTAAGCAGAGCTTGTGTTATGGGTACTAGATGAGGATATACATTATACAATAAATAGAAAGATAATTTGTTTTTAATTATCTATAGAAAACGACCAGAACGAAAGGTTTTATAATGGTGTCAATTAACATGTCACCAAAACTAGATAAAACTAATTCACAGGACTAAAAATGATGATGGCATACTTTTTCATACGATCGTTATGAATGAAGTTAATTTGGCAACAAATGCTAGACCATCCACACAGCCTCACCCAGTCCCAAGCTCAGCAATGCTTGTGAATTTGTGCTAGATCAGATGACTGGCATACTTAATACAATATATTTCATAGAAAGATATTTTTTATTATACTCTGTTATATTATGGTGCAATAAAGACATTACAATCTTTTGATGCAATCAAATTGGGCTTAATTTTAGCAATGTTATGCCAAAAATGGTTTTCAGTGATGTAGGTATTTAGGTGGACAATCTATTATTCTTCCAGAGTGCTACACGACATCCGGCGCTAAAAGGATGGTTAGTGATTGATCGTGTCTTGAACAAATATCTGCAGATCGACCAAAAATTTTTGACGAGGCGGGAATCGAGTCCAAAACCTCCTATTTCGCACGCGGACTTTCGCCCACAACGCCACAGGATGTCGTCAAATGAGTTTTAAAGACAAATTTAAGCAGTTACCTAGCAATAATCCATCCAGGCTCTACTTACCTTGGGGCTAGGTGATGCTGCGTGGATTGTTTGGCATTATTTATTTAAGCAGTTACCTGGCAATAATCCGGGTATGTGGTAGGCGAGAGTCTAGCCAACGCGTCGGCCGGCGTCCGGTGCAGGTGTATAGTGGGCAGGCCTCGCTTCAACGCAAGCCACACCGCGTCCGCTGCGCTCACGCCGCTGCCTACTATCAGTACTGGCGCAGGCGGGCTGGTTACTGTAATAGAGGAAAAACGGCTGTTAGAGTGTGTGTGAATTTGTGTCACAGGAACCAGATATCTAATATAGGTGCTTAATACTAAAATTTTAAGATTTATTATATGCGTGAAAAACAGACAGATGACGAGATAAGGCAAGCGGTGGGAACCGACCTCGTCTTTCCACTACAAAACAAAGGTCGTTAAGTTTTCAACAATTACTAGTTTTAAACTAAGTGCTTATTTTGTAAGCCTAAAAAAATAAAGTTATTGAATCTGAAAACCACCTAAGGTTTTCTTGGATCTTTGAAAGGCATTCCACTGACTATCATGAATAAATACTATTAAAGTTGTCGGTGTCCCGCAAGGTTCATCGCTGGGTCTCCTACTACTGACCATTGTTAGGCACGAGGTGCAGCGCGCGCTCGAGCGCGGCGAGAGTCATGTGCACGTGCGAGGGGGGCGCGGGCGGCGGCAGCGGGTTGGGGCGGTCGCCGGCGCCGCACGCGACCACCACGCGCGAGCACGCGTACCGGAAACCGCGGTTTTCAGATCTGTCGTAGCTGGAACATCAAAAGAATGGAATTAGCTATAATGGTTATAAAATTTTCGACGAGTCGACTAGGGGAAACACGTCGGGGGGCGGGCAGCAACGCCCTTTGCAGAACAGCTCCACCGAACTGCGATCCCCAACCTGCATGCCCAGAGTGGGGATTATGGGCAAAAACCCCCCAAATGATAAATAAAGCCATCTAAGGCCCTAGAGGGGTCTATATCCAGCAGTGAACTGATATAGGCTGACGATGACGATAGTAAAATATACACAGGACAAGGTTTATAAAAAACCTTACCCAGTAACGATGTATCTGACTTTCGTCGGACAGTGGGGAGCGCAGCGAGCCGCGTGCGCCGCCGTCACCGACTGCACGATCACGTTGCAACGGAAAATTGCTGAAAAACAATTAGTACTTTAAGCAACTATGTATAAAAGGTAGGTAAAGTTTATTTGTGACGACCTCTGTGGCGCGGTGGGCGAAGGTCCGTCTGCAAAAAATACTTTTCTGAGATGAAATTCAATCTTAATTGCATTTTTACATCATACATGTTATCTTAAGTTTCGTGAATAAAGAATTATTATCTTATCTTATCTTATCTATCTTAGTATTTTTGAGATTTAGCAGACTTTTCCGTCTAGTTTAGGCAACTGAGGCTTTGCATAATTATTTGAACGACTTGAATTTTCATGATTTTTAAGTTAGTAGTCAATAATTTCACAATGCCAGCAAAATTATTACAATGTGTAATTTGTAATGAATATTTTTGCTAAAATAGCCATCTATTTAAGCATTGCAGTGTTTACCTAATTGGTTGCACAATTATCTACTGTAAGGTGCTTGCTTATTTATATTATTGTAACACCCTGGTAAACCAAATAAATAAATAAACTATTCTTCGACGACTCTTGGACGATCTCTGTGGCGCGGTGGGCGAAGGTCCGCCTGCGACGCAGGAGGTTGCGGGTTCGATTCCCCGCCTCGGGACAAATATTTGTACCATCTGCAGATATTTGTTCAGGGGTTCTGGTTGTTTTCTATGTATAATAAAAAATATCTATCTATTTAATAATATTGTATTATGTATATCAGTCTAGTACCCATAAAACAAGCTCTGCTTAGCTTGGGGCTAGATGATGCTGTGTTCAAATTCAGATTCAATAACTTTATTTCTTTAGGCTTACAAAATAAGCACTTAGACAAGCACTTAGTGTGGATTGTCCAGCATTATTTATTTATTCATCATCGTCGCGTACACTATAATAGTGTACGCGATATAATATAATGGTTATATCGAGATATAATATATATATATATCGAGATATAATGGTTATAATAACCAGCACCCACCTGCAGTTTACAAAAACATAATAAAATAATATAGTTTTTAATTTTGTGCTTGTTTCAGTAACAACTAACTGATATACTTTACCCGACATCACCTGTCGAAAGACTGGAGTAAGTCGAACTCCAGTACAGAGGAGATTTCCTTGATTCCTCTGGATTTGATCTCTTACTCCAGTAATCTTTCGAGAAGGTGGGAATTCCCCCAATAACAGAAGGCTGTTGCTGCTGCTATATCTGTGGCGCGATGGTCCAGTTGCACCCACCTGCAGTTTACACTGCTGTACGTATCTCGTGCAGTAGTGTGCGACGGCGCGCGCCGAGAGCCGCTCGTGCGCGCGGCGGCGGGGGCGCGGGGCGCGGGGGGGCAGCGCCAGCCAGCCCGCGGGGAGGAGCTGTGCGCACGGTGCGGGGGGA
>OZ007542.1:395406-534391 GCA_963931895.1 Eupithecia pulchellata | reverse complement strand
GAGAGCGTGCGCCACGGTGCGGGGAAACGTGTGCCACGACCCGCCCGGCGGACCGCGTCCCAGCACTATGTGGTCTATCTGTAGGGGAATAACACTCATGTTAGGTATTGCTGGGTTTGCTGAGAGTCTAAATTCTAAAGTCTAAAGTCTTAAGTCTTAAGTCTAAAGTCTTAAGCGTCGAACTCCGCCCGCAAGGTTGCTTGAACTTCTTTTCAAAAAAGAAATAAACAATTTATTACAATATTCAGTAAAGGTATCAGTCGTCCAATACCCATAACACAAGCTCTTCTTAAAGAAGAAGAAGAAGAAGAAAAGAAAGAAAAAATGTTCTTAACTTGGGAGGTGATTCTTTATGGTTTGTCCAACTCTCATTTATTTATTTACTAAACGAGAGCCTGTATAATGTTGGTCTCTAATAAAAATACAATGAAATACTAAATTTTACAATCCAATTAGAATACTGACCTGTTTTTCAACGTCGTACTTCCATTCTATAAGTGGGTCCGCCTGAACTCCCAGATCTGCACAGGGCCGCAGTAAATTGTCCATCTGTGGACAAAGATATAACTTTACTATCATTTTTATTCGCTGTAAGTAATAGAGGCCGCCATAACGAGGATGACTGTAATTATATCACAAAAGGTTATTGAAAATATAAATAGACATCAACAAAAAACGCTGGCAATAAGCAATTACGCGAGCACTGAACGTTTCTCTAAACAAGTGGGTTTTTTTTCATAATGACCGACAATTACTACAACAACAACATCAGCTTATAATAGTCCACTGCTGGACCTCTAGGCCTCATATTTGAGGGTTATTGCCCATAATCCCCACGCTTGGCATGCGGGTTGGGATCGCAGTTCGGTGGAGTTTTTCTGCTGAGGGCGCTGCTGCCCGCCCCCGCTGTGTTTCCCTTAGTCGCCTCTTACGACACCCACGGGAAGAGTTGGGGTGGTGAAATTCTATGCCGGCACCACACGGCAATTGCTAAACAGGTTCCAAAGTTCGAGACGCGACTTAGAACAAGAAAGGTCCAAATACAATGTGTATGAAGTATCTAGTTCAGTATCAGTATGTAGTATTAATCTTAAAAAAACACTGTACTCGGACGAGAAATGCAGCTCTAGTGCCTGATTTAATCAATGTGGTATGTTTATTTTCTCTCATAGGTAAGCAGACATAGGAGACTAAATACAGAATGTAGGTACCTAATGCTAAGGTCTCTATTACCAGTATTCAACATCAATCAGTATTCCAGTAATGTCTATTCCTGTATTTTATCTATGCCTACCTCTACCAATAAACTACGGTATAGCAAAAAATGTTTGTGTGATTATTTAAATATATTGTGTCTATGTTTGTTTATATACATATATGTTTTAAATTGTATACATATATAAATTGTATGTGTGTCTGTAGTAACAAATACATTTTTATCTATCTATCTATAGCAATATAATTGGATATCACTTAGGTCTTATATTATATTGTATATAATAAAATAATTATAGACGGCGGGGCGTGGCGACATCACAGTTGAAGTCTAAATAACTCGATAACTAGGTAGACTCGAAGTCAGAGGTTATCTCCAAAGATATTCCAAAGCTCTATCCATTGAGATAATAATTAAATTATTCAAATAGGTATATTATTGATAACCTCAGAGGAGCAGAGGGCTCTGATGATTTTTTTCCGAATGTTCTGGGTTTTTTCTAAGTACAAAATTTATATGTATTTAGTTTATCAGTCATCTAGTACCCATAACACTCTGCTTAGCTTGGGGCTAGATGATGCTGTGTAGTTAAAAATAATCCTAAGTTAAGCAGAGCTTGTGTTATGGGCACTAGATGACTAATGTAGGTACATAATAAGATAGATATTATAAAAATGGCGCACTTTGACTAACGTAATGCATAATTTCGTAAACCTAAACATTTAATATAAATATAAGATATTATTACACTTAGAACATCCGGAACAAATCTGCAGAATGTAAAAGCATTTGTCCCCGACAGAAATCAAACCAGCAACCTCGCAATAACTTCGCACGTGTCACAGAGGTGGCACGTGCGAAGTTATTCGTAGAATTCAAAGAAGAAGAAGAAGGTAGACGTAAGTCGTAGAATTCGTCTCGATACATTTTGTATCTACCAAACAATAGGTGTCCTGCCCAGCGTGGGGATTATGGGCAATAACCCCCAAATGATAAATAATTCGGGTAGGCCTATGTCCAGCAGCGGACTATTATATGCTGATGATGATGATGAAACAATAGGTATTCCGTAGTACATATTCCATGATGCTATAAAGTTATATAACGAACTGTCCGTCGGTATGTAGGTCGCAAGGTCACTGGAGTGCTGGCGATGCCGTTTCGGTTCGCTGAACTGTCTCAGACAACCTAGTTTATGAAGGTGATACAATAATTAAACGTCAATGACGACCTCTGTGGTGCGGTGGGCGAAGATCCGCCTGCAGGAGATTGCGGGTTCAATTCCCACCTCGGGACAAATATTTGTACGATCTGCTGATATTTGTTCAGGGTGTTCTGGCCGTTTTCTATGGAGGCGCGGCAGTGAATGGGTTTAGAATTATAGCAGCTGAATTCGCTATCCAAGATCAAAATAGCTGAACATAATAACTTTCAGAAAACCGTATGCGCCTCACTACCTATGTTTAGTATCTGATTTGATTCCTTGACTGCATCTAAAACAAAAATTTTAAAACAGGCTCACTTTTAGGCCACATACAAAAGGTTCAAGAGATTACAAAACCTTGTCAATGTTAACTTCTGTAGTACGCTCTTCCATAAAGTACTGAACAGATTACGCTTTAAGAATCATGATCATGACATTGAAAACTGATACAACTCACTTCACTCCTCGTGTCGGAACTTTAATAAACTTTACCCCGACAACATTGTCGAGAGGCTAAGATAAAATATAAATTAATTCAAAACTTTATCTTTATTAGACACTGGCTTTTGCCCGCGGCTTCGGACGCGCTTTCCCAGGATGAAAAGTAGCCTATGTCCTTCCCTATTGTCCTACCAAGGCCTACTTTCCTTCCAAATTTTATTAAAATCTATTCAGCCGGCAATAAAACGAAACAAACAAACAGATAGCATGATTTTACGTTTATTATTACTATAAATTTATAATATGGCGTAACAAAATCGATAGCACTCGTAATTAGCAGAAGTTCAAAAGGTAAATAAACTTTTATCTAACACAACAACAATGTTGTTATCGCATGATTAAAATAAATTGTTACTAGGCAGATTTGAAAAGCGCGCTTGCTGGCTGAGCTCCAACATCGAACTATGATAGTTTACAGAACGAGAAAGATAAATGGGGTTTTTATATCTGAAGATATTAGGTATTACTTGGATCGACATAGAATGGTAGATTTTATTTGTAAACTTTGAGAAGATAATATTGAAGGAAAACATTTTAAAAGACTAGTAGATACACACATCACACACACATCACATGCCTATAATAGTCCACTGCTGGACATAGGCCTCCCCTAATGAGCGCCATAGATGGCATTATCTTTTGGGGGTTATTGCCCATAATCCCCACGCTGGGCATGCGGGTTGGGGATCGCAGTTCAGTGTAGTTGTTCTGCAGAAGGCGCTGCTGCCCGCCCCCTGCTGTGTCTCCCTTAGTCGCCTCTTACGACACCGACGGGAAGAGTTGGGGTGGTGAAATTCTATGCCGGCACCACACGACTAGGGCATGCAGAATCGGAAGAATACACAAAACCGATTTTTGTCCGATTTTTGATTTTTAAAATCGGTTTTTTCGATTTTTTCGATTTTTGTTTCAATACAAATAAAAATGCTTAATTTTTTTTGTAGTCATTTAATAAAACGAATGGTGTTCAGAACCTCGCTCCTCAATACGTCGAGTGTGAAAACACCGCGCTAGTTTACGCCGCGCGAGAGTAAAGTGAGCGATTTTGATTCGAACTATACATAATGGCGACCAGCAGCTTCCTTCTGTGTATTTGTACATGTTTACTTCGATCACCATACCATCTGCCAAGTGTAGTGATCATGGCAAAACTATTCAGCGGTAAATGTGCAAGTGCTGATAGACACAATACATCCGTAATTTTGCTTTTTAAAGAACGGTGCTTCAAGCTACAAAATATCTCGCTCAGTGTCGCAGCAATTGCAGGCGCTTTCAACTGGCGCGACGTTCTCAGAGTCGACTTCAAATAGCGCACCGTTCCAATCCTCACTTCAATGAGCACGCGGTTAATTGTATAGTTCGAATCAAAATCGCTCACTTTACTCTCGCGCGGCGTAAACTAGCGCGGTGTTTTCACACTCGACGTATTGAGGAGCGAGGTTCTGAACACCATTCTTAACTATGAAACATCGCCATATTTAAATCAAAACTAAAACTACAAACAAATAGTAGGTAGCTTTAGCCTCTAAGTTGGATTTTCGGTGCGGTGTAGTTGGTTTACTTCACATCCATAGGTCATAGTTTTTCACACCCACAATTTTTGAGTTTATTTATTGTGCACAAACAGACAAAGAAACGGAAGCTAAAACGGTTTTATAATATGTTGTATTAATTAAGTATAGTCTCAAATTCATAACAAAAAACCGAATTTTGTGTGACCTGCATCCTACCCTACCTAATTACCTACAATAAAATATAAGTATCTAGTTACAAAATAAATAAACATACCGCGCTGCGTTGTCGCCAGACAAGACACTTTCTCCTGATTTCCACTTAATATCTTTAAATATCTATGTAATTCCGTCTATGATATATGTTCGGTAGAGGTTCAGAGCATGTCTGGCGGTGATTCCCCTAAACATTAGAGTGTGGTGTTGCCACTGCCGGAGAATTTATAACAAAAATGGTAAAGATCGGAAAAATCGAAAAATATCGATTTTGACTTTGAAAACCGGTTTTAAAAAATCCAGGAATATTTACCGATTTCCGATTTTTTCGATTTCCGGTTTTCCGATTCTGCATGCCCTACACACGACCCGTTGTAGATACAAGTGTCGTCAAACGATTTTTGATTTGGGCAGTTTTTTTACTATTTTATTTTTGTTCCTTGTAAAAATCCGTGTTCTTAATGCTCTCTTCGATGCGCTTGCAATTATGCATTACTGAAATGTTTGTTCTTATTTTTTCGGTTATAAAAACTGATAAAACCTCACCCTTTTTTATGTACACCTTTCATACAAAAATATCCATAAAATATTTTGGATTCTAAAACCGAGTATTTAGTCGTCAAAAGTGTTCTTGAAAATCTTACAATATATTTATTAATCAAAATTGATCTAATACACATAATAACACAAGCTCTGCTTAGTTTGGTGCTAGATGAAGATGACGCTGTGTGTATAGTCCAGTATTTATTTATTTATCTATCACGAAGAGGTCAGAGGAAGTTAGAGTCCAGTATTGTTTACTTAAAATCTTTTCAAAATCAAAGTACTTTATTTTCTTTAGACCTTACAGGACTCTTGGACACGTTACAAAATACAAATTACATTAGTAATACTGGGAAATAAAGTGATCGCTTTGATTCATTGTTCACTTCATCTTTTTAAGGTAAAGTAAAGAAGCGAACAAGAAACCTTTACCTTGTTAGTTTTCGAGTTGGAGCAAAACTCGTCCCAAACTTTTTTGTCATCTAGATAATCTGATACTTTATAGTAAGCCTTTTTGCAAAGAACAGTTTTAACAATCCGTTTAAATATATTTATAGATAATTTTTGGAACTCACTTGGAGTTTTGTTGTAGAAGCGTATAATTATGTACATTGCCCTTTGAAAGACACATTAATTTTGTGTAGCCTAGTAGTGGGCACAGCCAGTTTGTTCTTATTTCTAGTATTAACATTAAGTATATCGCTATTTTTAATGAACTTATTGATATTTTTATGAGTGTATATCAAATTTTCATAAATATATTGACATGTTACTGTCATTATGTTTATTTCTTTGAATTTTTCACGCAAGGATTCTCTGGGAATTTATCTATCGAGAGGAGGTCAGAGGAAGTTGAGGGACTCACCAGCAAAGGAATAGGGTTCTGGCTCCTCCCCTCCAGGCCTTCAGCTAGCACCATCAGGTCTGTCTCGTACAGGCTCTGTCCGGGGGGTAGGTTGGACAACCTGGAAATATATACATTCATCTATACTAATATTATAAAGAGGAAAGATTTGATTGTTTGTTTTTTTGATTTGTATAGGCTCCGAAACTACTGGACCGATTTGAAAAATTATTTTACCATTAGTAGGTATCCTAAATTTTCCGTGATGACATAGGCTTGTAGAATATTTAAAAAAAAGTTAGGGATCCGCATGAAAACTGTGAAACCCAACGTGTTAGTGTATAATTTCTGAAATTTTGTTTAATACCCGTCCGAAGCCGGGCGGACCGCTAGATTTATACATATACATATAGGTACCTCTACGGGTCTTCATACCTGGCTCTGAGCATATCATCGATGGGCAGGTCTTCGGGAACTGGTTTGAGGTAAGGCACGTTACCCGCCAGCATGAATGACGTCACCATTCCACTGGGCCCGTTGCCTGGAGAAGAAATAACTAAGTATTAATGCCACATTAATGGACGAAACAAAATATAAAACAAAATATACGCAGGGGTAAAAGCAAAAGTTATTGCACAGAGCAACGTTTTCAGTTTTTCTGTATTTCTGAAGCGATTTTTTAAAGTAAATGTTAATTTATCAGATTACAAGAACTTTATTGCTTTAGCCTTACAAAATAAGCACTTTGACAAGTCAAATTTCATATATTGTAAATATGTCGTCTTACTACAAAATTTATTAATCTATGGCGCTCATTAGGGGAGGCCTATGTCCAACAGTGACAATAATACTAGAAGGTATTTCATTAGTTAGTGCAGTCTTATTTGGATCGCAAATCGACCAGCATGTGTAAGCACGCTAAGTCCCGCTCATTAGTTATAATTAGTCAGCTCCAGGTCAAATGTTTTGACTTGTGCGCTATCCATACTAATAGACGGACAGCTAAAAATACGTTAAGCTATCCTCATGGTTATTTCAATACCGTACACCACAGCTTATCAGACAGAACATTATGTTTTTTGGTTGTACTGTACTATACCGTAAGTACTATACTGTTTTGTTTACTAGCGGTCCGCCCCGGCTTCGCACGTATATTTAACATATTTTATAGCCTATGTTCATCACGGCATATTTTAGATTCTAATAGTGAAAGAATTTTTCAATAGTTTCGGACCCTATTCAATTAAAACAAACAAACAATCAAATCTTTACTCTTTACAATATGTATTACACATAGTTTAGATGTTATTTATGGTAGTAATGGTAGTGAAATAAATGATTTATAAATTTATCTATTATAGGAATCAAAAACCCTCCCACTACTGAATACAGTTCTCCCGACGATAAACTTATCCTGAAAAACCCTGAAATCTCTTACAACGGGATGAAACGATCTATTTTTCCCAACATTAACAAGACCCGTGGTTAAGCCGCTTATCATAATGGATCGCGTCAACTGCGCAGGAGCATCTAGAGGTACATTCTAGAACAGTCCGCGGGCCTGTTGACTTCTGACCCACCACTACAAATCAGTATGTATGACTTACCTACTACAGTGTCTATCGATGTTTTTGTACGCGATCGTAATAATAATTATACTTACCTATCGTATCGTTATCTATCGTTATACATATGTATGATTCAGTATCTTTTTCACATCATCATCATCATTATCAGCCTATGTTACATCAACATCACAAGCCTATATAGTCCACTGCTGGACATAGGCCTCCCCTAATGAGCGCCATAGATGGCATCATTATTTGGGGGTTATTGCCGATAATCCCCACGCTGGGAATGCGGGTTGGGGATCTCTGTTCGGTGTAGTTGTTCTGCAGAAGGCGCTGCTGCCCGCCCCCCGCTGTTTCCTTAGTCGCCTCCTACGACACCCACGGGAAGAGTTGGGGTGGTGAAATTCTATGCCGGCACCACACGGCACAGCCTATGTTAGTCCACTGCTAAATATAGGCCTCCCCTAATGAGCGCCATATCGCCGTCTTCAACTTGTCGCGTCCAGCATCTCATCTCATCTTTTTCACTTATCTACCGCAAAATAAAGAGTCAATTGCGGCAATTGCCTTCAAAATGTAGCTCAGAACAGTCTCTGAATTTAAATTATATTTTTTATAGATACCTCATGCACCAAAATCGGTTCAGCCATTATCCTGCATTGAGGTAATAAAGAGTCACAGCCAACCAATAGAATACTCTAGAATTTTTTTTGTAAGGGGTAATTTTTCAGTTACTAGGTACTCCTATTTTGAAACTTCGATAATATTTGACATGACTGTCTCAGTGCTTATTTTGAAACCCTAGAGAAATGAAGTTATTGAAATCTGAAGACTTATATATTTGTTTACAAGATTACTGTTATAGTTCCATTTTAGAACTTACATAGGTATTGAAGTTTCAACAGTGCATGAGCCAAGATAAATATTTAAAAGAGAAATAGTAAATATTTATGGATACAACCGTTAGACAAGACAATTGGTTTTTGTTCTATGCATGCACCTTGTACTAGCGCTTAGGTACAAACCGTTAGCGGCGGACGCACACTAACGTACCACGAAATACGATGTGTGGATAGCGCTTTAAGAAGTGAATTTCAGATTAGGCTATTTCTATGTGATGTTTGTTATTATCATTGAGTAAAAAGGTTTTTGTGGTTTATAGAAATACATGTTGAAATCGTATGTATGTGAATTTAAGGATACACTCGTGATTTTAATAACCTACAGATCTCAGCCCTGATTATTGTTGGTGATCGTATCGTGACGGCTCATTTTTTGTACGGGACCGCACGATAGAGGCGCGGTACCAAATCTCATAGCAAAACCAAACCTCAAGCCAACTCAGTGCTCTACCCTCTTGTCTAGCGCAAAAGTGTACGTAGTATTTTATGGAATTTACATTAAAAACATAATATCGAGCTGTAAAAATTACATAAATTTACAGAGGCAAGTAAAGTTATTTATGCGTCTATCAATGTTTAAATCAATCTTTAATGGAGTGTGTCGCTAGGGATTATAATCAGGTTCAGGTATTTCATGCGCGCTACGCACGTCTGCATCAGTGACTCTACATCTTTACCGTGTATGATTTAAGCAAGGCGCGAAGGAAAACATCTGATAACGGTAGGTACAAGTAGTAAAACCGTAGTAAAACATAAAACAATTCATGTTTGCAAATTGGCCGTTGTAAATTGGTATTACTGGTAACTGCGCACTATTTTTTGTTTCTCTAAGGAAAGAAGTTCACTTCGATAATATTTTGGATAAGTTATCAAAACCGGTATTAAATTTCGGCGATATGTTTATTTGAGCAAAAAATGACTTTTCATGATTCAAATTTTATCTACCTTTGCTATAGAGATAGCAAATTGTTATTAATAACGGTTATCAATGAGTATGTTATCATTATCAGTAAGAGGGATCAAAAAAGTTGTTGATTGAACGATACACCCCGCTATACTGTGTGTCTACCATGAGTTGTCATAGTTAAATCGCCTGACGTTACTACAGTAGTTACGTAAATACGCAGATAGTGTAGTTAGCCTCTTTATTGGTACCATGAGTTTTGTTGGCGCTTACTACTAACGTTATAGTTACAACTACACCTTGTGTCGTTTTTGCGTTGTTATGTTGGTATCATATGCATATTTCCATCTCTCTTTAGATAACTAACTATGATAGAGACAGAAGATTGTTGACATAGGACTATTATCCGACAAATGCAGAAAGTCACCTAGCTCACTTATTTTAATGAAATCCAATGCAGCCCAAATTTATTAGTGTTTTTCGTGTTTTGACGAGGTTTTGACGACCAACGCATGCGACCGACGCGACGTTTCCTTTCGTTTACTTGAATTTGATTGATTGCTTTTGAAAAATAAAATTATAAAATGCCGAAAACAAGTACCTACCTCGCAATTTGAAATGCTAGTGGATTATATGGAAAGGTATGTCATCTCACTTTGGAACTTTCTTTGTTCACGTCCTTCATCTTCTGCCTCGGCAGTAGCAATCATATCCAAAACGAAACATACTCTATTATTTAAACATTATTACCACAAAATTGAAAAATCTATCAATATTCAATCACAAAAAAGGTGATTTCACGAAGCGAAATGTCGGTGAGTGCCGTAACTACAGTAGTAATAGTTGGTTACTATGACACCTGTCAAATTTGTAACTCATGGTACCAAATTCTAAGCAAATGAAGCTCAAACTACAGTCACTGTAGTATAGTTTACTTCACTGTGACGTAGGATAGTTAACTACGTGACTCATACTGTACAATTTTAGTACCCAACTATCCGCTAGAGGCGCTGTACAAGTTTTCATACATTTTGTTAACTACAGTCGCTAGCGAGTGTAGATTGTAAAAACTCATGGTAGACACACTGATACCACTTTCAGGTACAGTGGTATGTGGTAAACAACGCAGAGCAATTTCGTGTTTTTTGATAAACGTGTAAGTAATCGAATTTTTGAAAACTCTCTGTGTTCAGATAAATATTGCTACGTGTTGACTCCTAATTAAAATAATGTTTGAAATCAGTTGTAGTTGCAAAAATGTCTCTCGGTTTTATTTAGTTTCATTCTGGCCTTACGGATTTTGAAAGAAATCAAGAAATATTTTGCTATGAAAACGAATATTATTTTTACATTTATTTATATGCTATTAATGTTTTGTGACCTATTAATTATTTTATAAAATATCTTATTATTTTTTTATGTAATACGTAGTAAGTTAAAACGTTATTAATTGTAAGGCATTTGAGACATTATTCATTAATTTATTATTTTAATGTAATACATAGTAGGAATCTAAGAAAATATTGATTATTATAGTAATAAGTTGACGACTTCAATTGTGAATCTACTGATTACTGTGATTAAATAAGTGCACTATCTCATTCGGTGTGCCTGTATTGATAGCTGTACAATATTTTCAATAAATAAATATTTTTAATGAAAGTACAAAAGAATTATTTGTTCTAATCTTCAACAGTAGTTGGTAGTTATTTTGTTTTTGTCTAAAATGTCTTTTATTTGAATTGAATTGACGACTGCGCCTCGGGACTACTGTTTGTAGTTCTAGACTTTGATTATTATAATGACTGCTTTTTATACCTGAACGGATGCAAAGACTTCGGCTGTGACCTAGGCTAGTTTAAAAATAAAGTCAAAATAACCACCTCGTAGACCTATAACAAAGGGGTTACTAAAAACCACTAGCCTATATAAAAAATAAATTATATTTTTTAAATTTTGGAGAGTACAAAATGTCAATGTTGTGAGCTGTTCTGCCTTCTGTTTAGGTTAAAAAAACTGTGTTACAAAAATTAACGTCTTCTCCATTGCAGAGTACATTAATGTAGTACTGTGCAATGGAGAAGACCTAAAGAGTATATGATAAAATATAACAAAAACAACATCAGGGAACAACAACGGTCTCATAATACTCACCAATGACAACAACTTCTTTGTAAACCTCGTTATCTGACAGTGTGTGCTGACAGTTCTTCATTGTGTCCTTCATTCTGTCAGATTCTGACAGCTGTCAAATTGTTGAAACGTCACTAACACTTAACTAGCTGTCAAGCTTCTAATAAATGCAGTCAAATAAATTATATCACAATTGAAGTTAAGTATAGTTTGTTCTTCTAGATTTGTGTTAATATATCTTGGGTGTCCGATTCTATATTGTTTTTTTTTTAGAGATAATTCTTAATCGGTAGGTGTTGAAACGGTTTAATCGATAGGTATATATCTTCTTGTGAGTCAATAAACTGTTATTTCTTTTAGATACGTCTGTGCGATTATCTTTTGACAGTTATCTGATTGAGCAACTCCTTTAGCTTCCTTTGTTTTGTCCAATGTTCTAGATTTATTGCTTTATATGGCTAAATGAACTGTCAAAAAACAAATATGTATCTGGAACTATATATAAAACTGATGTACTCCGTATATACAGTTTATATATTATCAGAGAATTAATATTTACGCAGTTTTGAGTCTTACGGACCAGTCTTGTAAAGTTTTTTCTTTCTTCGTTTTATATTTTTGTAATAATTTAGGAGAGCCGTTATCGTTGTAGACGCCACGTTGGCGATGTGATCTCTACCACTCTTATATCTGAAACAAAACAATTTTGTATTAGTATAAGTATATGTTTTTTAGTTGTTTAGTAGGACTTTTATTAACATTGAAAATAACACTTAAATAACTAAATTAGAAGAATATTTAAAATTACAACAATTGAGCTAACTGTTGTTGCAATAAATGTACATGTTTAGAAATAAATACATTTTCAGCAGCTATTGTCCGACCAGAAGGGCAGCTTCATTCCCCTCTTTTTTGGAGAGGCATGTTTAGCGGTGTTATGTTGTCAGGCTGGTCAACAGCTAAAATTCCTCTCCTTTTCTACTATTCGCAATTTATCTCTATCACCAGCCATGGAGGATGATAATCACTAATTATATAAAATCTTACATGTTTTAATAATAACTTACATAATTAATATTATGTAACCGACACGTGCTATCTATCGATACGATAGGTCTTTGATGTAATATTTAATTAAGGTACATAAACTGATTTAATAGTTATGTAAACTATGTTTGCGATTTAAATATAACAACTACGCACAATTCCATAACACCAGTCTATTATCTAGTATTGTTATCAGATAAGCTGCGCATTGTATGTAGGGCATGAACGGGCATGTCTCCAGTTTGATGATGTACGTCACCATCGAGGTTAACGGTGTTTACATTATTTTATTCTATAGCCTAATCATCAGAGATAATGTAGGATTCTAATCGTGAGAGAATTTTTCGGTCTAGCAGTTTCGGAGACTATTCAATTCAAACAAATAACTACTTAATTATGTATGCTTTATTGATTTATTGAAAAGATTCTTCAGGCGTATTTATTTGCAATGGATACCGCATTATGTCAAGAATAAATTAATACCAGGCTCATATATAAAAACAAGGTTACGTCCTTCGCCATTTTCGTATGTATATTAGGTTTTTCTGTACGTTTTTCGTTGCTTATAAGCTACCCGTATATTTTTTGTAGCATGCATCGTTTTTGCGACCGATCAAAGATAAGTGGAACCGTATTTTGTATTATCATAATGAGTATTTGGTTTTATTTTGATGTTTAACCATTTCGGGAAATTGATTTGCTGTATCGGATACACGAATGCGAAGTCAAAGCAAAATTGTCTTTATTGCTATCGAATACAATAATATCACTAAGAAATATACTTATCGACGAAACCATGAATTTTTTATGAAGCAGGTATTGTGTAATCCCTTTGATATCTAAAATTACCTACTTGATGCAGTCGGCGATAAGGGTAAAAAGTAACTTACTTGGACCGTTTATAAAAATGTGTGTATCTGTGGCCATGCTAGGCCCAGCGCAAGGGCTAGCTTCATTTGCACTCATATTTTGGAAACAATACCACAAAACCAGTTCACCACCTGCCCGCTGCAAGGGAGCAAGGTCAACTGATAAGAAATAATAATCTCTTTCGCATCCCTGCATGCTATCTCTCTCACTCAAACCTATAGTCTATTTCGCTCTAATGACATAAAGACTGCACTAACTAATAAGTAACACTCTTGTATTGTGCAGTGTTAGTGTGCTGACTGTACATTCGATAAATCTCATGGACCTATTGGGAAGTCATGTATGGATATTTAAAATTTAAGAAATATTTTTCGTGGACCTCTTGGGAAATACAAAACAATAGAATCATGGACCTTTGGGAATAAGCCAACTGTATCAACAAAGCTCAAGTAAATAACCAAATAAGAACTAGTATTACAATTGAAATAATTGATAGCTCAATTGTTAACATGTGTAACTGAAGACTGTTGCAAACAATCAACAGATAGCTCATATTCTTATTTATTTATTCATTCATAAGATTTCAGGTTTATAGTTCTTAAAATAAATGGATTTGAATTTATTAAGAAGTACATGAGTTGTATATACCTACAACCGGACTAGCCACTACTACTACTAGCCATAAAATTCGACCGTAAACCTGCGCTAAGTCAGCTCATATTCTTATTTATTTATTCATTCATAAGATTTCAGGTTTATAGTTCTTAAAATAAATGGATTTGAATTTATTAAGAAGTACATGAGTTGTATATACCTACAACCGGACTAGCCACTACTACTACTAGCCATAAAATTCGACCGTAAACCTGCGCTAAGTCAAAAGCTTGTTCTACCAATAAAGTCATAAATACTAGTAGATTTATTTGAGACATAATTCTGAATTATTATAGTACAACGCTTACATTGTATTCAGTTGAATGCTTGGAGTTGTCCGCTATAGTTTTGGTCCGTGGTTTATTATATCAATGTAGATTTATAAGGTCTGACACCAATTATAAGATAAAAGTCATAAATTATAGTTGAAGAACAACATTGCGGGGGTGCGAGCAACGAACCTTGGGGTACATCGCCACAGATATTTTGCCTGTACTTATAGTTAATTTCCGTGTAGGAACACGCTCTGAGTAACACTTTATCATCGAATGCTTCAATTATTTGAAATTAATTCAATCAACTTCAATAATGTACGCAATGTATGCGAAGTCTTTCTGGTCTATTCTACCATAAAGAACAATCCTCGTGCTAGGGGCTGGTTTAAAAAGTTTTATAGGGGCTGGTAGGTTCAATAAGTCGATTCTTGCAACATCCACACGGCCTAAAAGTCAATCAATTGAAATTTTAAGTTACCTAAAAAATATTAGTCTTTTTTAGCACCGCTACCGTTATATTTGTAAATGTTGATATGCTAATACTAAGAAGCATGGCTTTTGACCTTTGGATGTGAAGGCGTGGGTTGGACGGTTTGTTACTAGCCTACGGATTCGCGATATAACCGTACTATAACTCGAGCTCTAGCTTCTACTTCTTCTATAGCTTCTCAAGAGCTAATGGTTCTACACAACTCATACAACAAAAATCCAAACATCTGTTATAAGCACCGAGTTTGAAAAATATTTGTCAAATAATGAAAAGTTGTTATACACCAATTGATATAACTTTTTGTCTTAACCACCAGATACATAAAGAAATAGACAGAGCTTATAGCAAGAAAGCAAACTCCAGCAGTGGACATAACAGGTCTGATGAGGAGGATTTATAATACTGAATTGAAGAATTAACTCAGATACATCTGTTTTTTCGAATGCTTGTCGAGTAGGCAGGACAAATAAAATATTGTGGCTTCGCTATTTTACGATTGAGGAAAACCGCCGATCGGTTCCGTGGGTAAACACAGATTATATTACGCCATCCAACATTTTGTATTAGATTCCAAGAAGGTTTCAAATCTTATTTCACCCGGGGTTTTATTAACTTAGTGTACAACCTCTAGCATAAGTGAATGTCCGGAATCAGTAGGTAGGTACTGATTCCGGACATATAATAATTTCCAAAGGTGTATAAATCTATGATAATTTACTAAAAGAAACAATGTTTACATTTAATAAATCAATAAAATTTTATTTGTGCAACGATCCTCATCGTAGTTATCAGAACAGTACCTACTAATTTGTTATACCTACATATTTCCATAAAAAATTACATTTAAATCTGAAACATAACCTTCCACTCTGTAATGCGTTTTCTTAAACTTTCGGTTTTTTGTTAACTTGTTGTAATTAGTTGAAAATCTTTCCAGTAATTCATCATCAGCCTATGTCAGTCCACTGTTGGACATAGGCCTCCCCTAATGAGCGCCATAGCGCCCTGTCTTCGGCTTGTCGCATCCAACATCTGCCAGCAGTCTTTCGCAGGCTTCAAGAGCATGATTAAAATTTGTGGCTTTTCGAGTTCCGAAATAAAGATCAGGAAGAAAATGGAACTCTGAGTAAATAAAAACATAATAAATAAATAATGCCGGACAATCCACACAGCATCATCTAGCCCCAAGCTAAGCAGAGCTTGTGTTATGGGTACTAGATAACTGATATTCATAATATTATATGAATACATAGATAGATATTTTTTATTATACATAGAAAACGACCAGAACACCCAGAACAAATATCTGCGGATTGTAAAAATATTTCTCCCGAGGCGGGAATCGAACTCGCAACCTCCTGTGTCGCAGGCAGACATTCGCCCACCGCGCCACAGAGGTCGTCAAAGTCGTCGTCGTCGTGAGTAGAGATGAAGGAACTTAAAAGTAGGTGAATAAAGATACATTAAATAGTAGATTTTCTCATTAAAATGTAGTTTAAGTGTAAAAAAAAAGTTTATTTATATTGTTTATATTGCACGCGAGTAGGGAGAGGCGCGCGGGGTGGGCGACGATGCGTTGACCGCCCGGCCCCCTGTAACGGATTTTCGGTTTCCCTTACGTGGAGGCCGCGACGGACAATGCTGACCGGTGCACATTATCTCGGATTAAAACATTAAAACAGCACCGGTGTTGAATAAAACACATGTTTTTTTATCATTATCTATTCATTAAACCTAAAACAAAATTCGGTATTATTTGGCAAAATCTATGTTTTTCAACTGGCTTCGTGTGATAATCTTGCGCCGTACACCACTGTCCGGCATGGCATAGAACGTGTTAATAGATAATGGGTATTTTGTTTTTTGAATGGAAGGAGCACTTGGCCAACGAAAAGTGTCTAACAACTAGGGCTTGCAACTATTCGATAAGTTTGATATCCGAATATTCGATTTTTCCAGACTACTATTCGAATGATTTGCAAAAAAAATCAAAAAGCTACTTGGTTTCTTGTAAAAGCAATTTGTAACCTCCGAAACCAAAATAAAGGATGTAGCTCCACTGAAGATGCCGATTGCGTAGTTTTAAGTTGATTCAATATTACTATCTTTTTTTTGTTTTTTATCATAGGAACTTGAGCTAATAATTATTTAAGTAGGTACACATCATCATCAGCCTGTATGTACCCCCTGGCTGGATGTAGTCACTCAGTGGTTAATAATAGGAGGATCACAATGTGTTCGAATATTCGAATATTGCATTTACAGATCGAATATTAAAACTTATAATATTTGAATTATTCGAATGCAAACCCTAGTCGCAACCAGACATTATGATCATTAACTCGAGGTCGGAACCGGGAGCGGCACGGATCTAGGTCTATCCGTCTACAATCTATGTCTGGAGCGAGCTTGGCTGTCGGCCAGAGACATGTCATGTAATTACACAACTAATCTTTAGATTGTCTTCTCTAGGCCAAACCTAGTGGGAGGATTTAGTTTTTACTAGTGTTGGTTTTTACTTAGTTTACTTTTTATTTAAATTCGTTTTCTTTTTATTTTACTTTGTTTTGTTTTTATTTTACTTCGATTTTGTTTTTATTTTACTTATTTTAAGTATTTTACTTAGTTTCTTTTTATTTTACATAAGTTACTTAGTAACAGCGAAAGCGTTTACTGATAACGTGATAACGCAAAAGCACTTAAAATTTTTGGCTCAAATTAATGAGGGTCATGAAACTCACTGAGATAAGTGTGTGACGAAGTTTTATTTTATTAATTGACAACAAACGATTCAGATGTGATTATACAAGTTTTTAAGTCCGCAACTAAGAGATTAATGGTGTTTAGGAGTTTATGACCAATCTTGGCAATAAGGTTCGCTGCTAAAAAAATATTTACCAAAAAGTTCTACGAAGTACATAGTACATTTTGACATGAACTTCGATTGCAATATCATTTAGTGATTAAGTGGATAACACTTAAATAAATCGGTTTTGCCAACCAATAATAACATACGCATGGGTCAGAAGTTGTTATTTAAATACGACCCGTTTCTATACAATCTAAACGCAACGAACTATGTCACAGCGGAAGACTATCAAAACATAATCAAAAATGAGTCAGTGAAACTGAAACAATAATGACGTCACAGAGTGAAGGAGTCAAGAGGTCCTACGAATTTATACAGATCTATTTTCTGACCACACGGCTAAGCACGCAGTTTTCCTTGATAAAAACAACGTCAACAGTATTCTATTTTCTTGCTACTATTTAGTAAGATCCATAAAATAATATTGGTATGGAATGCGTATCACGTTAGTTTAAAGATTTTCATGCGGACCGACTCATTGTCCAAGAGTCCTGTGAAGTCTAAAGGAAATAAAACACTGAATTTTGAATTGATGCAGAAGCTTAATGAGTAGTTAGAATATACAATTGTATACAGCTTAATATTAGTATACTAATGTTTGCCGGCAATTTCGTTCCTGTGGCACCTTTGTGAAACAAAGCCATGAACATGAACAGTGTATTTTTAAGAGTAGACCCTAGTTCCTGAGAACCCATAACCTAGCAACAAGCGAATAAATCATACAACACGTTTGTGTAATAAATATGAATTAAAAATACTCAGGAAGGTATTTTAATATCATTCGTCTATACTACTACTAATATTATAAAAAGGAAAGATTTTATTGTTTGTTTGTTTGAATTGAATAGGCTCCGAAACTACTGGACCGATTTGAAAAATTCTTCTCTCATCCATCACCATTAGAATCCTAAATTTTCCGTGATGAACATAGGCTATATAATATTTTCAAAAAAGTTAGGGATCCGCATGTAAAATTCAACAATTAAACTGTGCGCTATAAATTCAACCTCTTTTTCAATTATGGCTCCACTACAAAAAAGTATGGATCCGTATGAAAACTGTGAAACCCATCGTGTAAGAGTGTATAATTTCTGAAAAAAAATTTTAATACCCGAGGCAAGCCGGGGCGGACCGCTAGTAGGATAGGAAGTAAACAGAAATAATAGATAATTATAATAAACATCCGGTAGCGCAACGAGCTTAAAGTAACACTTGAAAGTGACAGGTAAAGGACTCGTGGTTCATTAAAATCTGTTTAAGTAGTTTTGAAACATTTAATTTTGTATTTATTCTTATCGCTCAATGACTAATTTAGTATTTAAAATATTATGGATGGATAACAATTAGGAATATTTTTAGTTATACAAGTTATAATAATTTAAGCACGTAATTACCCTGAAAATCTAATCGCCTCAGATTATTTACTACTGAAAAAATCAAACAAAAGTGAAATAAATACCTGTCTGACAGAAAAACCACAAGCACAAAAACCACGCAACTAAAAACCAACTTCGGAATTTAAAACGCGAGGCAGGAAACACGTGCGCGCTTCACCGCGGCCAGACTACGACTGAAAATATTACGTGAGGCGTGATGACATTGACTTCCGATACGTAAGTACATAAATATAGGTACAGTTAGCACGAAAGAGGTAGAACATTGATTTTAATAAATAATACAGGGTTTTTTTACATAATAATCTGGCTTCAAAGTAAGCAAAGCGAATCTTATGGGTGCCAGATAAATGTCATACTATTACCCCGGAACTACACATTTGTCTGTTATTCTTTATCATTACCCAAAAGGCCTTCTTCAATAATTTTTGAAAACATCGATCATGGCCTGCGTGACAGCGTAAAATCGCGAGGATTCGAAGGAGAAAATAGACGTTTCCAAGCAAAGCGGCAGTAAAGACTGAGAAATATTTTTTTAGTTATAGCGAGTTTCCTTGCTGACTCTACAATGTAGGTACATAATTTATATACTATAGTAGGTACATTAATACATAGTCGTTGAGGATAGACATTGCATCGTCATGCTAGTCGGACAACGTGTTTTAACATGTGGGTTTTATACAGGGTGTCTGACTTCAAACTTTTTGAAGACTTTTTAATTTGTTCGGTTTGCTAATTTTCCGGGTAAAGGCCAACCTGTTATCAAAAGAATGATCATTAGACTATTTTTATTTATATAATGTTTGATTTTGCTTTTATAATTAAAAAAATTGATACATAAATTCAAGCACAACTTCATTTCAAAGTTTCGACCAATTTCATATAATATTAGTTTCTGCCCACAACTTATGTTGTTTATATGGAAACGTTTAATGCATTCACTGCCTAGCTTCCGCAAATGGACATGCGTCCGTAGGCCATGATGGCGTTGAAGGTTATTTCTATATCATTAGGTTTAGGTAATTGTACTTTTATTTCCGCATTTGGACTCAGTAGTAGTCCTTTATGCGTGTGTGTGTGTGCTAGCAGAGCCAGCCTTACTCCGTCCAGAAGCGCAGAATCCTCCTGGGGTCTTCACAGGTTTCTATATCATTGTTTTATGGGACAAAAAGTAGTCCATGTTTGATTCCAGGTTAAAAGGTGAGACACCTTTGGAAATTTCAGCCCAATCCGTTAGTATTTTTAGCGTGGAGGAGTAAAAAATATCCATCCGTCCAAAGTACAAACATCTAAATATCCAAACTTTGACATTTATAATATTAGTGTGATTTTCAACGTATTGTTTAAGACATAATTATGTGATTATTTTTGCGCTAGTGATAGTTTGTCTTCGAAATATTGAGACAATCTTTTGCCTAGCGTGTAGGTTTTAGTTTTCATTATTATCCAATACTTTTACATACGTCCCGTTATATATCATTACATTACATTATCTTTTTTGCACGATTGTTTTGATAACAGAAGGTGATATGACGCGTTAGCTTATTTAATGTTAATCTATGAACGATGCAATAAATATGTGATAAATAAACTGACAGATGCGGCGCTTTCTACGGAGGAAACTTGAATAAAATTTGAAATATAATTTGTAATAATTGTCTCCGGATTCCATAGTCTAAAACGTATTTCCAGCTTTTACTAGAACATCCTTATAAGAGACCCGCTCCAGTTTCGCACGGGTTCAAACATCAATAAATGAAGAAACTTCAATATATTGAAGTTTTCATACGGATCCCTAACTTTTTAGAAAATATTCAATAGGCTATGTTCATCAGGGATAATTTAGGATTCTAATGGTGAACACTTCACATCAAAAGGAAACAATAATTGCAAATATTATTCTGGCGTCATCCGAATAAAAATAGGATATATTTTTTCTATAAATAAATAAATATCAATAACTTGGTCTACACGATTAGGACCCAAAGTTCAAAATTTGTATTAAAAACCCTATAAATGAATGTGGAGATTATGTGTGATTGTTTTTAAAATTTTAATAAATAACCAATATGTATTCCGTCGGAATTTCTACATTTAATCACAGTTTTTTTTTTGTAGTATATCTTTTTGATTTTTATAAACATACCTGCTAAACAAAATACTAAGGAAAATCAAATGTAATTTAAAACATTAACTTTCATACAGCGATACCACTTAACAGACATTTTTTGTGAACTAAAACAAAATACATAAATCTCATTCAAAACTTAAGTTTAGGTGTGTAAATTTATTTGATGAGGTGTATGTAGTAGGTGTAGTAATATTATTATTATATAGTAATATTATTACCACCTATACCTAACTTTATGTTAGCTTAGCTTAGTCTAAAACGACGGTGTGTGAATTTATTTATAAAAAAGCATACATAAATAACTAATTAACTAAATAACAGGTTAAGTTTTTGCGCGACGTAAAAACATTAACATTAGTATGACTCATTTACTCGTAGTTATCAAGGACATTGTCAACGGCATGTTATTGCATTCCATCCAATATCTATGTACATTATAATATTTTGCTTTAATCGATTCGGAAGTCATTAAAATAATGATTAATTTTCATATACAAAACAGTTTGCCTCATTCAAATTGATTATTTTAATAACAAAGAATGTTAATTAACTGTTGTCATAAAGTTTTATCACAAGTAAAGAAATATTTCCTATTTAGTAAATAAGATCTTCCACTAAGCCTTTGAGAAATTATATTTAAATATTATTTATTTCTCATTTGCTTCCGGCCGTAGCTTCGCGCATTTTTGGAACAGAAAATTGCCAGAATGTTATTCCAAATCTTTAGTGTGTAAAATTCCCTCCCCATCCATATCCCAAACCCAAACCATTGTTTATAATTTACTAGCGACCCGCCCCCGGCTTCGAGTGGATTAAACTTAAAAACCTTCCTCTTGAATCACTCTATCTATCTTAAAAACCGCCTCAAAATCCGTTGCTTAGTATTAGAGATCTATGCATACATAGGGACAAACAGATAGCGGGAAGCGACTTTATTTTACATATATGTAGTGATTATTATTATTAGTGATCTATGGCGCTCATTAGGGGAGGCCTTTGTCCAGCAGTGGAGTGGACTATTATAGGCTGGTGATGATGATGATGATATAGTGATTTAGTATAGCTAGAAATAATAATTAACTCATTTTTTTCGCAACGAAGTTGGACCTACGAAATCTAACTTTTCGAAATCGCAAGTCAATAACATTTTATAACCGGAAGAACTAATAAAAATCCTTCTTTTTCCATCCGATGTTTTATTCTAAATCCTTATCAGCGAAGCACATAATCTTGTTAACGTGTAAACTGCGTGTTGTAAAATGATAAGAATGTTAATTCTTCACTCCAGTACATTCAATAAATTAAACTCTTCATTACAGAAACATCAAACATGTTCTCATGTAACACCTACATTATGTAAATGAATACTGAGGCTGCTTTAAATATCATACCATAATAATATGACCGAATTTGAAACGTGTACGTTAATCACGTCCTCAGATTACAATAATTATAGTCATTTGATTAGAAAACTGAATACAACTTCGAATCTCTAACTATTTGACGGAACAAATATCAATAATTCGGGTAAAAAATTAGGAGACTAAATCATAAAATATCATATTATGAGAATAATCGTATGAAAATTCATGCAATAGCGCTTTAAAATAGACGTAGAATTCGACGAATATACATACGAGTACAATATAGAAAAGTAAATAAAAAGAACATAAATGATCATTGGGTACTTTTCACAGTGGGTTGATATAACAATATACCAAATAGATGCAGATTGAACGATTGACGAACATTGAACCTCCTCCCTTTTTTCCCTCGGGGGGTACGTGATAAAAGTCGCAATTTTCGCAGAGTTAAAAGAAAGTGGAATATATTTGGATCAACACCGTAGGTATAATCCATTAGGTATGTGCTCATTGTTAGACTAAGTTAACTCTAAATAAGCTTATATTATGAAGATCAGAAGATATCTATTTAATTTATTTATTTATAGAACACAGAAAATCGCGAGGTTCCTTTAACTCAACGAAATCAAGCAAATTGAGAAATGGTATGGTACCCATTATCGAAATTATTCACCAAAAAAATTCTATATGCCCGTTGATTGCTCAAAGCAAAATTGTTGATTCCCGCCACGGGACAAATATTTATAGATCTGCAGATATTTGTTCAGGGTGTTCTGGTCGTTCTCTATGTATAATAAAAAATATGTTGTATTTAGTATACCAATCATCCATTTAGTACCCATAACACAAGCTCTGCTTAGCTTGACGCTAAATGATTATAAGTTGATTGTCCAGCAATATTTATTTATTTAAGCTCTCAACAAGCGCGTAGATAATTCAATCGATAGCTCAATACGTTTGTTTTGTTGTCACCTACTCACCATAGTGAAGCATGACTTGCTAGAACTAGGTGAGTCATGGTATGACTATGGTTTCTATGGGGACGATGATGGACCTTGGAGTTGGTGGGGGCAAAGTATTTACCAACTTTTATTAATCATTGCTTTTTAGTTGTCACTTGTCATTTGCGTAAACGATAATGAGATTGATCGACTAGATTTTAACCCCAATCAGATATATGTATGTATATATGTTACTAGCGGTCCGCCCCGGTGCTTCGCAAGGGTATTTAACAAAAAAATTAATTTTCATGCGGAACCCTAATTTTTTGAAAATATTCTATTGCCTTATTGTGAAATAATTTTTCAAACCGGTCCAGTAGTTAAGGATCCTGTTCAATTCAAACAAACAAACAAAACTTTCCTCTTTATCATCATCACCAGCCTATAATAGTCCACTGCTGGACATAGGCCTCCCCATTAGTATGTATATGTAGATATAATTACGCGTCGATTCTTTACTTTAGCCTACCTATATATCAAAGCGAGAGAAATGAAACATCATTTATTTCCTTATCTATTTTGATTTTACGATTTGACCAAATCCACTCGTTGGTATACTAAAGTTATTGTATTATTATAATTACTTAGACAACAAATTGGGCTGATTCCACGAGCCGGCCGCTACGGATTATTATATCAGAAACAAACAGATACCAATCCATTTTTGTCCACAAGTCTTGGAAAACGCACAAAAACATGGCCACTCCCTAACGTACTACTAGTATCTTATCCATGTTGACTCTACGTAGTGTTATTGGTACAGTCAGCAAAATAAGTTAGTTAAATACGAATAAAACTAATTGTTTTTTTACACGTCCTCAGCAACGCAGACAGATCATAGCTTGTTTTTATTTGTTTCGCCAACACTCGGTAGTAAATATAATGAGTTGTTTAGAAACATTTGACAAAACAATAACACAGGTAGCATTTATTATAATAAATAAGGTAAATAGTAGTGTGTGCGTGTGCTGCATTATATTATTACATACTATTACACTGCCTTTTTATTATTATTTATTTAATAAAACTAATAACCGCTGGGGTGAACGTGTTCTTGAGTGGAGACCGCGACTCGGTAAACGTAGTGTAGGACGCCCTCCTGCCAGGTGGGATGGCGCTATGGCGCTCATTAGGGGAGGCTTATGTCCAGCAGTGGACTAACATAGGCTGATGATGATGATGATGATTTAATAAAATAAATTAAAGAGGCAATCACTCAGAGTGCATTTTCCTCGAAGTGCAAACCCCTGAACATTCCTTCCATGGATGGTTACGACCACCGCCAGTTTCACAATATTCTTAACAAAAGTCGCCTACCATTGTTATTCCATAAATTGCTGAGCACAGTAATTTCAAATTGAAATGATGATTAAGCTCTTACGCGATCAAAACGCATAACTTTGTTATTGTTTTTCTTAATTTCTTCTAAAACCAGACATTTTCTAAGAAAGAAATCCGGCAACGAGCCAACGAATAACAAAGTCATTGAAAAGAAGTACATTTGTTTTCTTGATAAACAAAACTACTAGGTACTTCCTGTAATAAATACACATCTATTTGAATATGGGACACAAAAACAGATAAATTCTGATAACAGTGGAAAACCACTAGACCGCTATCAATTTTATTTATTTAATACTATCTTTTGACCGCGACTTCGCCCGCGACCCCTGTACTATCACAATGGGAACATTACACCACCGGGACAAAAAGAAACCTATGTCCGTCTCCTGGTTCTAAGCTCTCCACCAATTTTCAACCAAATCGGTTCAGCCGTTCATGAGTTATAAGTAGTGTTACTAACACGACTTTCTTTTATACCTGTATATTGTTTTATATATATATTGTTTTATCAATGCCATAATCATTTACTGATATTAGTGGGAAGTTGGGGACTTTTTTGTACAAGTTCGACAAACATACGATGCATTGATGCGGAAGTTTGGCGTTTGTATAAATTGATTGTACAAATTGGTCGAGATAAGTTAGCTGCAAACTATATCTACAAATCCGAACAAAATATAATAAAGTATTTGATAATAATTGATATTATAACGCGTGGCGTAAGCCTTCACACTCATGGCAATTTTTCCTATAGAAAATCATTCGTGATCGAAAAACTTGTAGGTTTAATTATTCAGTTTCCTATAATTCCTATATAAAATATAAATCGGCCCAAGACGCAAAAACATTGAAATATAATTCAGCAATTACGCATTGAAGGAAAGAGTTGAAACATTGCAAATTAGTATTTTGGCCTAAGGTCGTTCTAATTACGTCAATAAATTAATAATTAAATAAATAAATAGCTAGGAGCTTGATAACACAGTGTACATATGTATACTGTGTTGATAAGGTCCTAAGAAAGGACTTTCGGCGTTGTCATTTTAAAAACGCAAGCGAGACCGCGGGCTAAAGCAAATTCGATAAAATTTAGGAGGTGACGATTGAATTTACTTATCAACCTGTTATCGATTATCTGTATTTGTTTTAACCTATCGCTATCTAGTTCTATTTTATCTGAGGTAAGTACTGCGTAACGGTGAGTGCATTTGTTTTTGTTTAGATAAAAAGTGTGTTATACGTATTACGTACTAGCAGAATCTCTCCCAATTATAGATTTCGTATAGATTTTGAAGTATATTATGGGGCCTGATTATGGTAGGTCACTGGTTCTCCCCATTTAGCCATATCCCAAATGGGAAATAAGGGCACCTGATAAAAAAATATTATTTTCACAAACAAACAAAACATAGTGTTGACAATTAAATTCTGTACTCAACAAAATTATTATTCCAATTAAGTAATATAAATAATGATAAATGTTTTCTTTAATTTTAAATGTTCCGTTCACCCATCGGGCTTCCTCAGTCAACTGTCAATGTCATACCAATAGGTACAAAAATAAGAGGAGCTGTCGCGTCGTCGTGCCTTTTACGAGGGAACATCTGTTGTATCCAGGGATAATGTTATCTTAGAATAGATTAATAATATAAATCTCGTTTCTTTTCACTA
The DNA here is from genome assembly GCA_963931895.1 of Eupithecia pulchellata. Lineage (NCBI taxonomy): Eukaryota > Metazoa > Arthropoda > Insecta > Lepidoptera > Geometridae > Eupithecia > Eupithecia pulchellata. Next base: position 507,736 of record OZ007542.1, on the reverse strand, counting down.
CCGGTAACGTTTGTTTCCTAAACGCTTTTACTCTGTATACTTGGGTGAGTGCGGCTCAGGTCGCGCCCGTATCGCTTTAATGCGCTCCTGATGAAATCCCTCGTTATAGGATGAAACGTTGGTGTTCTTCTAAGACAAAATAGGTTCGTAGCTAACCCGCTTACATTCATAATGAATTCGTCAAACTACGATAGTTACTATAGTAAAAAAATAGAAAATTACTTACGTTGTAAGTGTGCAAAACTACTTTGCTTGTAAATTACTTTATAACTGGTATATAAAAAGCCCATTTCACGCTTTACCATAATTTGTGGCAGTTCTGAAAAAATGTATCTATGTACTGTAACGTACATAACTCGTTACTTACCTAATATTTATTGTCATAGTAAAACAATCAGTTCAATGAAAACTTATAAATTTATAACCACTGTCATTCATACGGATCGATAGAAAAGACGTATCGCACGTCTTGTTTATATGTGTATTGTCTTGTATGTTTATTTGATAGAATAGAAATAATGAAGGACGCGGCTCTGCGGCGGCGCCGCGCCGTGTCGTCGACGCGACGAGACGGAGAATTATCATTATATATTTGTTAATGTATGCTCAGAACATAAGAAGAGAATTGTTAGTAGAACACGATAGCATTATGAAATTTTCATATTTCTACAACAATTTTTTATTATATTTCTATGCCGGACCGTTTCATAGGTACATTTGAACCAGACAGTGAGTGGTTCGAATCGAAGGCATGGAAAATTCGCGATATAAATATTTGAATTCAGTCCATCTCTCGCCGCTTTTTGTAGAGTTCGCAGGACTTTAATCATATAACATTGTTATTGTTATCAGAAATTATAAAGCTATCGTAAAAATTAACGATCTAGACGGGACTTGAACCCGCAACCTTCCACTCAGTACGGGAATGCGCTCGCCGATTGCACACAAACATTTTAATGAGCATAAAAGTTTGCTTATCATTTCATGATAAGCAAACTTTTAAATAATTGCGACATAGTTTTGTCAAATTATGCAATTCCATACCCAGATAAGACGTGATAAGGCTTTTTGACTTTGAAGTGTTTTCTCGGACTAATTCCGTTTTTCCGAGAAAATGGCAACGAGAAAGATACACTAAAGAAAAAAAATAACCAAAATCGCAACTAACAGTTATTGTCTCTGACACAAGCTGTGTACTTTGCTGGTAGATATTCCGTTCTACAAAAAAAAAAAAAAAGAAAACAAATCATCATCCCCGCCATCATGCCCACATCAAATCATCAGCGCCAAGTCATCAGCACGCGTCTAAACACGTGGCGCTATAGGATACAATACACCTCTTGACTTTACAGTTATCTCTAAGTTCACTTGACTTTTACACTTACACTATCGGTATTTGAGATATTACACTATCTTAAGATACACGTCCACTGGATTGGGATCGTAGCGTACATGCATTGCCAGTGTATGCAAGTATTACAAAGCGCTTGAGTTTACCGATGACGTCGCCATAACATTATACTGGTAGTGTCACGGCGACAACATAGAGGTAGAACCTCCATTTTTTGAAGTTAGTTAAAAATAGCTTGGCATCATAACGACACGTAGATTTTTATTGCAATGATTATCCTTCGTTGCTCTATTGGTGGGCGTAGTGTACTAATACACAGCAACTTAAGCAACAAATCCGCTCCGTACGCTTCCGATCCAGTGGACGTATAACTTTACAGTTCAGTGTACGGTGCAATGAATGGAGTCGTAGGTATTTATCATAAGTAGGGAAAAGAGCTACAAGAGGATTAGATGGACTATTAGGAGAAGGACTTGGGTAATTGACTCGAAGAATGGAATTTCGAGACTTCCGGTATTTTCCCTCAATTTTTAGAAATACGCTTCAGAATATACATTATAATTTATCAACACTTGGGCGCAGCATCCCGCCGAATCGTCGGAAAAATTAAAGGTTAATACGATAAACATTGATAAAAAATAATCTTAAAAGTAGGTTTTAAATTTATTTCAAAACATTCAAGTTATTTGATACTGTGTTGTAACTCAAACGATGATGTCTTCTTGTCCAATTTTGGCTACGGAGATTATTGTTTTTTTTTTTTTTTTTATTAATGAAACAAAATCCGCAGTCCTTATTCTATAAACTTAATATACATGTTTTTCTTAAAACCAATAACGGATTTACATTCTATAGGTGGATTATTTTAAACAGACAGTCAAAAAGCAAATTTTACACACAAGTAGATACTAAATTACAAGGTAAACATATAAATAAATCATAAATCTTAAAGTAATAAGAAATACAATAAAACACAATACAAAATACTTTGTTGTACACCAGAAAGAGAAAATACCTAACAAATTATAAAGTACAATACGCGGCCTTATCGCTTTATCCATCTATGATATTTGTTCGCGGGACATAATTCTAGTCTTCTAATTAATACAAGTGTGTGCACAAACAGACGCTCTATGCCATTACTTCAAGTAGAAACATACAAGTCAAGTAACGATCATTAAGCTTCAGGCTAACAGCATAGTAAAGTATAGAAAAGTTTAGCTTCTGCGTCATCGCACGAGTTAAATATTGCCTGATTTTGTTACTGTTTTGGGGGGTACTTGGGGGGTAGAGCTTACGACCCGAGACAATATGCATCATATACTTATGCTAGTCCACGGTTGGACAAATAACTTATTTATTAGTTAATGTTTGAAAAGAGTTTCTTGCAAGACGTTATTTTAACTGGCTATGTTACCCACGCTACAGCGCTCAATAGGAGAGACCTATGTCCAGCAGCGGATAACATGGGCTGATGAATATGTACACTAACTTTATCCAAGTAATTTTCAAGGCAAAGTGTTTAAAATTTTCATATTTACCTGGTCCGCAAACAATATGATCGACAACTGGCATTCAACACTGCAAGTGAATGAGCCAGCACGACAACTTTTGTAAATTTTTCGGGACATTAGATAGTATAAAAAAAATTATAACAGTGAGTGTAATGAGCGCCGATATTTTGTAGTTAGCCGCTGAAAATAGTCGAAACTAAAGACTAGATTCTATGGTGATTCTATATATCTATAGAATAAACGGCGAGCGGAGCGTGTCGCGAATTTTTTTTACATTTCCGTCCGTATGCTAATAGTTTAGAAGAGTTTGTACATGAATCTAAAGGAATAACAGCAAACGGAGGGAGCAATTCAATAACGGCAAAACAAGAAAATAGGTACATAATCAATCTATTGATTAACGAAATTAAAATTAATGTCGTGATTTGCCTTCCTAGATGGAGTCAGGCGTAAATGAATGCGATGCGTGTGCCTAGCTCAATAAGGTCCATCTACACAATACGAATTTTGACGAAAAAAAATTGAGTTTTTAAGACAGAACAACCACTTCAAGTGCTCCCACGTGTAACACGTATCCGAAAACTTTAAATATTAAAGTATTATTATAAACGGCGCCTTAACATTTCGGGGGGTGACTTGAATCCCCAAAACCCACTATCCCTACGGAGTCTACGGACCTGTTTGCCTGGCGATTGTATAGCGATTGTAAATAAGAGTGGTTTCAACTTCCATGTGAAAAGCTTTAATAATATTTTGTTACAAATGACCGAACAAAGTAAATTACTATATATACAATTTTTTTTAAATTATAATATTGTACTGTCACTACTTATTCTAGTGATAGTGAATTTATGCGGGATTTATCGGCAAAGCATGACAATAGCAGGACTTTCGTTGTTTTGCAGTTGGCTAGGTACATTTTTTGTATTTTTTGTTTCACCTGCATAAACACAACCTATAGTATGTATATCAGCCATGTAGTAGGTACTAGGTACCAAGGGCGTCGCCAGCCCACGGCCCAGGGGGGGCAAGCCGTAGCCAGAAAAAATTACTAATCGGCGGGGGGGGGGGGGGATGTTAGAACTTATGATAACATGGGCTGATGATTATGTACGCTAACTTTATCCAAGTAATTTTCAAGGCAAAGTGTTTAAAATTTTCCTATTTGCCTGGTCTGGAAACAATATGATCTACAACTGGCATTCAACACTGCAACTGAATGAGCCAGCACGACAACTATTGTATTCGGGTCATTAGGTACCTAGTGCAAAAAAATATAACAGACTGCAATGAGCGCCGATATTTTGTAGTGTGCGGCCGCTGGAAATAGTCGAAACTGAAGTCTATACAATAAACGGCGAGCGGAGCGAGCCGCGATTTTTTTAGAGACTTATTCGGACGTATGCTAAAAATTTTGAAGAGAAGTTATTTGTAGGTACTAACTGTCACTACTTACTCCTAGTGATAGTGAATTTATGCGGGATTTATCGGCAAAGCAAGACAATAGCAGGACTTTCGTTGTTTTGCAGTTGGTTAGGTACATTTTTTTGACCTCTAGGGGGGGGGCAGCTGCCCCCTCTGCCCCCCCCTGGCGACGCCCTTGCTAGGTAACCATATGACAAGTTCTGCTTAGCTTTGGGCTAGATAACGCAGTTTGTATGGTACAGCATAATTATATTATTTATTATACTTCATTAATTTATTTATTAATAAAACAACATATATATTTACCACCGCGTGTCGCAGAAACAAATAAAAATCTTTATCCAAGTTTTAACATTTAAATACTTCTAACTTTTCTTTTTACATGTAGGTAATTGTTGTAACTCACGCGTCAGTTCTACAATCATCATCATCATCAGAGGGTTCTTCCTCCTATGAGGTATAATGTAAACATATTCTACAATGACTACAATATACAGTGTTATTTGAAAACGTGCTTGTAACATTGTATTGCCACGCGGAATGCTCCTCTATACCTATTGGAATAGTGCCAGGCCGAATCTAGCTGGCGCTACGCTCTGGCTGCAAGAACGTAACGTGAGTCATTAATATCCTGGTTAAACAGGGTCAGTTCTATTTCATGGGTAATAAGGGGAAGTCTGAAACCGTGAGGGTTATGGAAAAGTCATGTAAGGAGTTACATGGTCTATTTTGAAAAAAATAAGTTCTGCATTCTAAAATAAAATAAAAAAGACATTTATTTCTTAACCGTAATCACAATAAACTATACGATAATCGAGTCTTATTAAAATGTACGTTATGTCTAAGTAATAAAATAATAAATAAATATATAATAAAATAATCATAATAAAAATTGGAACATGCATTTTGATAAAAATAAGTTTTGCATTAAATAAAATTAACTTTTTTAGTTTTTCCGGAAAGTGAATATCAGATTTCCCCTTAGTAACCCTGAAAAAACTCAACCTGTTTAGGGATACCTAGGTACTATTAGTTTGAGTATGAAGTCAATTTGAGCTAAGTCAAAATGTGCTCATTTAAGGAAGTTATGTTCTATCTAGTCTTAACCCGAATAACTACTAACACACACGTCGGATTTAACCACGTCTCAAGTCTCGATTTATTTACTGACATTAACTTTGTTTCTAATGAAAATCTGGCAAAATATGTCGACTTGAGGCGATCTCAAATGTTATTGGCGTTAAATATTTGAGGTTTGAGCATCAAACGAAGTCAGGTGTTCATGCGTCACTTCCTACCTGCAGCGAATGGAGTTATGCATAATTTTAACGTAGTTTAAAACAATATCACTTCCCACTGTCTGTCTGTATGTCCCTATCCATAAGTAATTCCTACGCTATTGCGATAAAATAGACGTAAGGTTTTAAATAAATAAATATATGGATGCTTAAAGATTGTGTATTTCGTTATTTTTTTGGAGCAGTTTTGGTCGTCTAATAACGACACTGGCGCAATTTGTTTTGTCGATTATAGACGACGGTGGCGGTCATTAGGTTAATCTTTAAAAGTACGCAACGGATTTTGATGCGGTTTTTCTAATAGATAAAGTGATTCAAGAGGAAGGTTTTTGTATCAGCATTGCACCCGTGCGAAGCCGGAGCGGGTCGCTAGTGGACTATAATGCTGTTGACCGCAGACGGCCATGACAGCGTTACCGTATTAAGTAATGGAGATAAGCACCTGTACGAATTCGCTCTTATGATTAGGGCGTAATGCCATAATCCTCAAGCTGGGCGGGTTGAGATTCGGTGGTGGATCTGTTACCGCCTGCTCAGTAGTTTTCCCTTAGTTGCCTTACAATACAACACAGGGAAGAGTTGAGATGATAAGCACGCACAAGCTACTTGGCTAATTAAAGGTAAATCAGCCACCGTCTTGCAAAAAAAGGTCAAACGCCCCACCCAACTATACTAAAACCAGTGATTTAGTGAATAAATTTTGCTATTAGAAAAGTTTATCTACTTTTAGTCAAGTCTGGCGAAAAATTGTATGAATCCAGATACATTTTAGAAACAGTAGTACCTACTGCGGACAGGTTGCATAGTCATTGTGCAATAGCAGATGGTAGTTTGTTATATAAACACGTTCTAGCATGTTTCTATAACATTGACCTTGTGTAGGAGTTCTGGCATGACTCGGCGGTTTGTAGTTAAGTTATATTATATTTTCTATGTACAATAAAAAATATCTATCTATGTAATAATATTGTATTATGTATATCAGTCATCTAGTACCCATAACACAAGCTCTGCTTAGCCTGGGGCTAGGTGATGCCTTGTGGATTGTCCGGCATTATTTATTATTTATTTATTATAGCTATTGGTGGTTCTATTGCTGTATAGAACATAGCAATGAGTTGTCAAGTGAGCGGGATTGTAGGCTGAGAATTTATTCATTCCTCTATTAATAGACATGATAATAAACAATTAGGCAGTATTAAGTCAAGTGAAAAGTTTTTAAAAGTTTTATTTGAGGAAACTTCTAATTTAATTTCAGTGACAAGTTGAACGAGGCACTGACCGCACGTTAGTTAACTTTAACCAGTTAAAAATATTCTAAAAGTGCATAAAAATCGATCGTTTTTAGCTAAACTTTACATCAGTGTTGTCCTTGTAAAATTCCCTAACGATTGGTGCAAGTGTCGAACCTGGATAATCAGTGACTGTGGCATAACATTGGCGTAATTATCGTAAAACAGCTGTTTTTTACTAATTGAATCGTGGCATCGCGGCTCTTTGACCTTTGGACTCGGACACGACGCTAGAGCCGACCGGTTTTAACCGAGTTCAATTTGACTTAGACCAACGCGTTGCTAAATTTCAACACGATCCGTATCGCTACTTTGGTCGAGCGTTACACATCACCGGCTTAGAAGACGTCAGTACCCGGTTCGGACCTCTCCGGCTTGTTTTATTTTTGCACATTTTTTTATTTGATTTTAAATAAAATACATGTCTGCAAACGAAGAAGAATGTGTTGGGTGCAAACAACCAATTTTGGGCAGCATGATAAGGTGTACACAGTGTGGGGGGCCACACGATCTTCAGTGTGCAAACATCAATGAGAGTTCCTTGACGGCAGAGTGCAGAGCGGCCTGGAAGTGTGCGTTGTGTATGTGCAAGCGGCCTAGAGGTGACAACTCCAATACCCCGGTACGTAGAGCCAGCATCCACGTTAACACCGCCCGCGGAGGAGCATGTAATACAAGCTTTCAGAACCTCCTAAACGACAGTCTCACCATAGCTCAAAATGAGACGATAGAGTTATCGGATATACAGATGCTCACGATGGAAATGCGTCTATTTAAGGAGGAGCTGAAGGCGACCCGTCTACAAATGGAAAACCTTAATAGCACAATCTCAGGCCTTGTTCTTAGAATGGACGATTGTGACCATAAAATCACCAACATAGATACGCGCGTAGCTAGGCTGGAAGCTCGCATGGTTGACGGGGCGACTTGCGGCCCATTGTTGGAGACTATAGAGCAGCTTAAGGGAGAACTCAATGATCGCGATCAAGAACTCCTTTGTAACGATCTTGAATTCAGTTGCATCCCGGAACAAAAAGGAGAATCCCTGGAACAGGTAGTAAGAACCCTAAGTATAAAACTGGGCGTAACACTTACTGATCACGAGCTAGTGAGCGCCACACGAGTGGGAAGGAATATGAGAGAAGGAGAGTCATCCCCCTTCCCCCGCCCGCGGCCCATCGTCGTGCGCCTGGCGCGCCGCGCCACCCGCGACCAGCTGATGCAGGCGGCGCGAGTCCGCCGCGGCATCACCACCGAAGCGACCGGTCTGCCCGACCCACCTCGCCGATTTTATGTTAATGAGAGGCTAACTAAACTGAATCGATATCTATTCAGACAGGCACGGGAATTAGGAAACAGACTGGGCTGGAAGTTCATCTGGACTAGGGATGGAAAGATCTTTGCCCGTAAACAGCCTGGCCTAGACTTCACACGCCACCGCATCCGCAACGAGGATGACCTGCATCGGGTTTTTGGAGCGGCCGCCGTTAGCACTAATAAGTCTTATAATAATTAATTTTACCAAAACGCGTTCTTGTTGTATATTTGTCCAAAATTATGTAATTTATATTGTTTTATGCGAAACATATCACTTTTGGTTCATTGGCGCAATTAGTGCACACTCTTCTCTTTTTTTTAACGCTTTCTTGTATCTTACATACAAACAGACTATTGATAAAACTTTGTATAATCAATGTAATCATTGTGAACCCGTTATATTGCGTATATATTATTTTGTTGTTTTTAACCATGCAAACTTCTATTTTGTATTTTGTTTACCTTGGGTGTGTGTTGCAGCACTTGCTGCAATAAGCGATCGGGGTGACGTAGCACACAATATTACACACCAACAGACATATTTTTTGGTCGTCGTTTTGCCTTCTATGATACACACCCGCGCGTCACTTACACATTATTATACACATAAAGTTTTTATATATTATGTCATTTCCGGTTATTTTAGTCAACAATATGGATCGTAAAACAAAGTTACTACAATTAGCTCTATACAATGCGGGTTCACTTGGTACTGGACATGATAGTCTTACTATAGCTATGGTACGTTTTTGTGCTGATATTGTCGCTATTAACGAAACGTGGATTAAAGACGGGCAGGGTGCGCGCGCGCCGGCCGTGCCGGGCTATCGGCTGCGCCTCACACCGCGCCCGCTTCACATGCGTAATGGCTGTGGAGGCGGATTAGGCTTTTATATAAAAACAGGTATAAATGTTCGATACTTATCTAGACCAAATGATTCCATTGAGCAGATGTGGCTGTCGACTCGTGCTAATGGATATCGGGTGGTAATAGGCACCGCGTATAGACCTGAGTGGGTGAGGGTGGATACGTTTATTGAGGCTATTTCCGATTCAATTAATAGTTTTTTTGATACTGACTATATAGTATTTTTGGGCGATATCAATATTAACATGCTTGCAAAAAACGAGACCAATACAATAAAATTCACTCAGTTTCTTGACTACATGAATCTTTCACAGTACGTTTCTCAACCGACGCATTTCACGTCACATAGCGAGAAGTTGTTAGATGTGGTATGTACAAACGCCCCTGTGCGTTGTATCTCAGTAAACAACATAACTGGTGGCAATGGCCACGCTATGATAAATATTACCTTGTCCTTAAAGAAACCTAAAGTTAAACCTCGGACTTTTGTTTTTAGGCCTATTAATCGAATTAACCTCGGCGACTTCAATAGTGATTTGTACTCAATTAACTGGGACGAAATAAAAGCATTGACTTCTGTGGACTTAATGGTTGCTAAGTTTAATTTCGAAATTATTTCACTTTATGATAGACACGCGCCAGTTAAAAAAATTTTAGTAAGGAACGATCATTCATTGCCCTGGGTTACCGATGTGTGCAAGCTCATGATCGACGAACGTAATAAGGCTCATGATGCGTTCCGCAAATCTCGTTCTGAGCAGGACGAAAAATATTATAAGGAGCTTAAAAGTCTTGTAACTCGTAGTATTGCTAGTGAGAAACGTGCCTATTTTGACAACTTAGTAAATTCTAATCTAAATAATAGTAAATCCTTTTGGAAAAACCTAAAGAGTAAAATATTAGTAGACGCCAGTAAAGATAAATCCTTGCCATCGCATTTTCATGACCCTGATAACTTAAATGACCATTTTTTAAGAGTGCCAGGAGATAATATTGTACCTGATACTGAAATGTATTTCTTTAAATACAATAAATACTCAGCCGCGTCTTTAGAGCTCGCACCAATAACCTCAACTGATGTATCTAGATTAATTTTATCAAGTAAGTCTAATGCAATCGGTGATGATGAAATTAGTAGAGACATGATATTATTTTCCCTTCCTTGCACTTTAGACGTAATTACAGAAATTATAAATAAATCAATTTCAACAGGTGTGGTGCCCAGCCAATGGAAAAGAGCTCTCGTCACACCTATACCTAAAATCAATAGCCCCACTGAATATAAAGATCTTCGACCAATAAGCATATTACCGTTTCTCTCGAAGCTACTTGAAAAAGCAGTCTGTAGCCAGCTAACAAAATTTGTCGAGATTCATAATATTTTGCCTTCTTTTCAATCAGGATTTCGGAAAGGTCGGGGTACGGCGACAGCTCTCCTGGACATCACTGACAATGTGTTAGCGGAGCAAGATAGAGGTCATAGTACAGTCCTTACTTTGTTAGACTATTCACGTGCCTTCGACTGTCTTAATATTTCTCTTCTTCTGGCTAAGTTGTCTTACTATGGTCTAAGCGAGAGATCAGTTAGATGGTTTGAAAGTTACCTGGATGGTCGCACACAGTCTGTTAAACTGGTCAAAGATGACGGATCTGTTGTGTGCTCACGTCCTGCACTTGTTGATCGTGGCGTCCCGCAGGGCTCGATACTAGGACCCCTCCTCTTTATTATATACAGTGCGGATCTTCCTAAAGTCATTAAAAATTGTATGTTCCATTGTTACGCGGATGATGTCCAGATTTATGTGTCTGATTCGCCAGATAAGCTACCGCTAGCCGTTTCTCTACTAAATGAAGACTTGAATGCAATTTCCGACTGGTCCATGCGTAACGCTCTCGTACTAAACCCAGTTAAATCAAAATATATGATTTTGGGTACGAAAAAACAAATTGCTAAAATACGTAGTAATCTAGATGTAAAGATCCAAGGAGTCTCGGTAGATCGAGTAGATGAGGCACGGAACTTGGGTGTTATCTTCGATAGCCAGCTTAGGTTCGAGAAACACGTACTTAGTCTAGTGAAAAATTGTTTCTATAGACTAAAGGTACTTTACAACATCCGGAATCAGCTCTCAGAGGCTTCACGCATAGCTCTCTGCGAAGCTCTGATCCTTTCTAGGTTGAATTTTGGTGACATAGTGTATGGTCCTAGATTACTGGTTCGGACCCAGCAAGTGGTACAGCGAGTGCAGAACGCATGTTGCCGATTTTGTTTCAATATTCCGCCCCGGTGTCACATTACCCCTTACTTGAACAAAATGTCCATGCTCAATATGGAATCGCGTAGAGAGTTGCACCTCGGGGGGTTGGTTTTTGATGTTGTAAAATTCAATAAACCCGAATACCTGCACTCTAAGTTAAAATTTAAAGATATGACTCGAGGTCTCCGGTCAATCACATCTGCACTCTCATATCATAACCATAAAACAGCAGCGTTCAAAGGTAGTTTTCGGTATCTGGCAACGAAGTGTTGGAATAATATACCTCCACCCTTACGTAATCTCAACACTAAATTCACTTTTAAATTACATCTCAAACTCTTACTCTTACAAATACAAAAAGAGGGTATTCCGAAACGCTTCGTTTGCCAGAGATAGGAAGCACTCTGTTTGCTGCTCTTTTTCCTAAATTGTTCGTTGGTCCAGCCAAAGACTAATATACTTCCGACAATATAATACCGCCAAATAACAACAACACTGCACAGTCATTTATTTGTTTTTATTTGATTGATCCCAAATTATAAATTTTTTTTTAATATTATGCAACCAGACATTATTTATTTTGTCAGTGTTTCGTTCTTCTGGTCGCCTCAAGGGGTAATACTGAAAATCAGTGTTTTGCTCCTCGAGCAAAGCTTTTAGCTGAGTTATTGCCTTTTTGACGGGCTGCAGCACACACGCAATCTTCTAAATGTCATCTTTTTAAATTTTTTATATGTACCTACTTTTTACTTATTGTTTACTGTAACTCATTGTTCTCTAATTTATCTGTGTTATTTATGATGTGCCTTTTTGTTTTGTAACCTTTGTAACATGTGCTGTAGTTGTCAAATAAATGTATTATCTATCTATCTATCTATCTATCTATTTAGGTGATATTTTTTTTATTATACTTGAGGTTTGTAAGCTTTTTTTAATTATTATTTGCCTTAAATCATTAAGAGCATTAATGCTTCAGCCTAATTTGATGAGGAAACAAATCAGCAGTGCTTTGTCAGAAGCAGACTTTTATACCTGCATACTAGTGGTCATCCCCGGCTTCGGATGGGTTTTTAACAAAAATTGAATTTTTCATGCGGAAAACATTCTATAGTCTATGTTCGTTCACCATGGAAAATTTAAGATTCTAAGGGTGAAAGAGTTTTTCAAATTGGTCCAATTGTTTTGGAGCCTAATCAATTCAAACAAACAATAAAATCTTTCCTCTCTATAATATTAGTATAGATGATGGTAATTATACTTATTCACAGATGCAGTAGGAAACATCTCATAACATCCTAGTGCTCGAAGTTGTATTTTAAGTCCATGTCTCATAATGCAGTGTGTTATGACAACAAACCATGATAATGGCAACATGGGATCGCATACCTTTCTACGAATGTCTTGACATTCATCAATAGATCAACAGCTGAGTTGGTATTTGTTTTGCGGAGGAAACTTACTTTGGTTTTTAAATAATAATAGATTTCTTGTGAATACTTAATTTTTATATTAAGTATTCATCATTTCATTTTGATTCTCAGAATGTATTCTTTAAAAGTTTATTATTTGTAATGTTTGTATTGCTCTAAAAATATTGTGCTCTTGGAAAGTAGCATTCTTAACAAAGTTTTATATTTTTGTATTACATATACTAAGTGCTGACTACTTAGTAATGTAATACAAAATACACGTAAAACCACTGACTCGACGCAATTATTATTATTTAAATTCAGCACGAAATCGTGTGACTTCCTACTACATTCATTCAGAATTAAATCAATTATTACGAGTGAAGCATGTGAACGGTCTCAGATAGCCTCAACATTACCTATCGTATTACATCAAACAAGTCCGCGGTGGTGTTTCCTGAACCTACAGAGCCTTATAAGCTGATGGAAATCGGTATTTAAGGCTACCGACGAAATGTAAATAGCGAGAGCATGATATCGATTTCTAGTAATTATCTGATAATAAAACACTAGAGTGCTCAGGTCATCAGGAACAAGTTTATATACCTGTGTTTTTCATACATAAAAGCTTTTTAAATCTAACATATAAATAGAACTAGAAAACTTACCAGATTAGAAGTAGGGCACGCAATGCAGCAACTTTTTCACTGTTGTAAAAGCGTCAGGACCTTTAGATGATTTTTTATGAAATACAAGGTAGTCTGGAGGACTATATACATATGTTTTCACTACAAATCGGATAAAATCGTTACCTATAACCATAGAAATTGCGATAAGTTCCAACACTCAAGTTAATTTTTCTGTTCGAGAAAGAAAATGTATAGCAGCACGTTCACCAACAACAAAATGCCAAATAGCCGCTAGGAGCGCAACAATCGACAATTTGACGTTTAGAAAAAATTGCGTTCGTTTTATGACTATATTGTTATTTTCAACTGGGTGTTTAGTTCTCATTGGAAAATCACTTTGAAAATGATTTATCTATTGTTAAGGCGCTATCAGACAGAAGTCGTAAAACGACCACTTTTTCGTCGCTCAGTTAGGCTTACTGCGACATATTACAAGCCCAAAAAAAATACAGTGTATAGTCAAGTGTATGGACAAAAGACTTATACAAAAATATTTCATAAAAATCATCTAGGAACTTGAAAAACAAATCGCAAGAAAGAACACGAAAATACTTTTTCGTCTCGAATTGCTCAATATTTTGAGTGATAACATTTTATAATTTTGTTACTGTAAGAAAGGTAATTTTATCATCTAGAGAAGTATGTATAAAGATTTTAACTTACTGGTGTATTTATTTTAAAATTTAATTAAAACCGATAAATAATTTTCACATTGTCGAACAAGAGATTCAACTAAAATCAAACGCAACGCCATTTTCGACTTTATTTGTCTTGCGCAAGCGCAAAGAACTACTGTCACGCGTTTGGCAGTATCACGCCAGTCAGCCGCGAGCTGTTACAGAGATAGGTCACGTTTCTTTGTTTATTTTTGACATTTGTGTCCTGCGTGTGTGGTAATTTATAAATTTCCAGTATAAGTTGACCTCTGATTGTACAGAAAGCCTAAACAACGAGAGATCATCTCACACTGGAATATTATGAAGCTTTGTATGTGTGTAGTAAATAATATACTATAGCGGAGATCGGATAAATAATACAAAGATCACTCAATCCTGGAATCGCTACATTTTTCCGATACAAAAATACCGAATGGTGTTTAGAACCTCGCTCCTCAATACGTCGAGTGTGAAAACACCGCGCTAGTTTACGCCGCGCGAGAGTTAAGCGACTTTGACTAGGTATATAAGTCAAAACATCATCCGATTATAATCGGATGCTAATATTGACCTAAAGTTTAGGTTTTGATCTTTTCCGGTTTGAGTTTTTCCAATTATAATTGGATGCTAATATTGACCTAATCTTTAGGTTTTCACTTATATACCTAGGTATTTTTGTATCGGAAAAATTTAGCGATTCCAGGATTGAGTGATCTTTGTTGAGAATCACAGAATCATTTTTCTAGATTATGTATTAGATATAATCCCGTAATCCCGGGATTTTATTTTCAAATAAACTATTTTCAGCAGTCGCTTCCATACCTTCCTAACGAAAAATTACCTCTTGTCACAGATATCATCATCATCATCACCAGCCTATAACAGTCCACTGCTGGACATAGGCCTCCCCTAATGAGCGCCAAAGATGGCACCATTTGGGGGTTAATGCCCATAATCCCCACGCTGGGCATGCGGGTTGGGGATCGCAGTTCGGTGTAGTTGTTCTGCAGAGGGCGCTGCTGCCCGCCCTCCGGTGTTTTTCCCTTAGTCGCCTCTTACGACACCCACGGGAAGAGATGGGGTGGTGAAATTCTATGCCGGCACCACACGGCTTGACACAGATAACATAATACTAATTAATACCTCTGACTACCTATCAGAGTTAATTTTTAATTTCTTTCTGCAAATGTCAATTAAGAAAACATGCCCTGTTGTAGCAGACAGCTAACTTTTGATGAAATGTAAGTTAATTATTACTTCTTAATTTTAAATTACTACTTCAATCATAATCTGGGAGTTCCGAAGGATATGGCTACCATTTCTTCATAGGTTTGAAAAAGTCGTCTGCTCAACAACAACAACAACAACAACAACGTTGCCTTTAGTTTGATTGGATCATACTTATGTATGATTGTATATTTAATAGTACTGCCGCATTTACAAAAGTTATAAAAAAGTGATATTGGTTATTCTTGCTAGGAGATTCTCATCTCAGTAACAGCAGTAGCAGCTAACCCATTTTTTAACGAAGGCCTGAAATCAGCTTTCGTGTAACGATCTGTATTTCCTTGGTTTTATTTAGTTGTTCATATATTTGAATTGTTTATTGATTTGTATTTCATAATGTTGATTAGACCAGAAAACCCAATTAATATATTATGAAACAATAAAAAACACAAAACAATAAACATTTAATACTAGCGGTCCGCCCTGCTTCGCACATAAAATAAATAATAATAATAAATAAATAAATATTAAATAAATATTGCTGGACAATCCACAAAAAAAAATCGGGTTTGTGTCCACGGATCCCGGGATCAGATTTATTATAATAATTTTATTAAAATAATTTACCGTTGATCAATATAACATAATGCAATAATATACATTTGTTTTAATTTAAACTTCTAAACACTACAAGCGGGATCCGTTTCCAAAACTATTAAGTAATTTTTTTATATTTTATTTAGTAAATTTAAGTAATTTTTTGTAGCCACGGATCCCGGGATCAGTGGATTAAAATATTTAATCGTTTTTCATTAGAAACCGATCCCGGTATCGGTGGATAAACCTTGGCGGTATCAGTGGCCAATTAAATCTGATCCCGGGATCGGTGGACAAAAACCCAAAATTTCAGAACTTTTACACACTAACACGTTGGGTTTTACAGTTTTCATACGGATCCCTAACTTTTTGAGCAGCATTAGGGTTTTTGACATTGACTCGACACTCCATAACTGACAATGGCCGTAGGGAAGCAAGCAGCGGAGCCATAATAAAAAAAGGATTGTATACATAGCGCACGGTTTGATTATAGAATTTTTCATGCGGATCCCTAACTTTTTGAAAATATTCTATAGCCTAAGTTCATCGGGGAACATCAAGGATTCCAATGGTGAAAGAATTTTTCAAATTGGTTCAGTAGTTTCTGAGCCTATTCAATTCAAACAAACAATCAAATCTTTCCTCTTTATAATATTAGTATAGATTATAAATATAATTCAATTCAAAAGATTTTTAACTATATTTAGTAAGTCACAATCATCACTCAATTGCAAAATGTATTTTGAAATCCCGGTTTTTTATCCCGGGATTTCCCATTCGGTGAACAGAATACGGATGCCGCGCCAGAATAAGGCTACGCGCTGCTGTCAACGCGTAGGGGCGGAGCTACGTGCACCACTTCCCCTGCTTCACCTCCTGAAATATCTAAACATTGTCTCTAACCGCGCCTTAAAGAAAAATAGAATTTTTTTAATGTTAATAGAAACCTTAACCTACTACAGCTTGGCAAAAAAGAGTAGAAAATAATGGGGGCGCCACCGTAGATTCGTATGGCAACCCGTAAAGTGCACCAAGCTAGTCTTGATACTTAGCTATAATTTCTATTACATGTTACATTTATGTCCACATAAATAGTTTATTAAAATCAGTAAATATTGTTTTATTGAGCAAGGACATCGAGTTCTCGATAAGTATAATAAGTAATAAAAATAAATAGTGAGTACCTACAATAATGTTTCCTCCAAATATGTTTTTCACCTTGTGTTAACAATATATTTTAGGAATTATACAAAGACGTATAGTAATATTATTCTTCTTTATTTTATATTAGTAAATCTTCCTCTAAATATTCTACCCCCTCCATATCCATGTCTTGGCTAGAGCTGGCCCCAAAATCAGGAGAGTCGTACTCAGATTCGGAAGTACTGCTGCTATCATCTTCGAGGTTTATGACTAATCGCTCTATTTCCTCATACATTGTTAATTCCCTCTCACAGTATTCCTTTTCTATTTTTATTACATGCTGGCATGAATTTTTCCAATCGTTCTCGGTTATAGCTTGGAATGCACGCTCAGCTGCTTCCTATAAAGATGAAACATTTAATTACACCTGTATCCAAATTAGAAGTCAATCAATGTATCGCACATATAAGACATACTGTACCTTTATATCAATTGAACCTACATTTTGGGCTGCAATTTTGTGTTTCGCTATTCCCCAAATAAGCTCGATTGGATTCAGGTCACAGTGGTAAGGTGGAAGTCTTACCACAGTGTGCCCATGTGCACCTAAAAGTTCATCGATTTCAAATTTAGGCTCTGGCTTGTGACGTTTTACGAGCATCACCAGCTGTGGCTTTTTCAATGTTTCATCAAATGGTACTTCATTTTGGATTAACCATTCCTTTATTTCGGCTATTTTGGTAGCCGAGGTAGGCGCTTTGTTCAACACTACTGAATGGTACGGCGCATTATCCATTACCACAATTGATGCCGGTGGTAAATTGGGAATCAACTTCTCTTCGACCCATTTTGTAAAATTGTTTTTATTCATCTCTGAATGGTAATCAGCATTTTTGTTTGCTCCAGTAAATATCAGCAAAGCATTGGGGATAAACCCTTTTTCGCTGCCAGCATGAACAATAATGTAACGTTCCTTTTGATACATTGTGCTTTATTCCACTCACATCAATGGACTGCCAGCACTTTTTTAATTTGTACGATTGGTGAACATAGCTTTCATCAAGATAAACTATATCTTTTCTGAGTTCTTCAGGTAAGTTTCTATTTTGAGTTATGATTTTTAGGTACTTTGCCCGTTTTGCAGCGATGTATGGTCGTTCCATTAATGCAGTTCTTTCAGACTGACATTTTTTGTATTTAAACCCTAAGGCTATAAGTACCTTTCGTAAATGCTCTCGGCTACCATCAAAGTTTAAATCTTCTTTTACTACTGGTAGTAGGTTTCGTAAGGTCGGTACCTGAAGAAAAATTGTATTGAAATTCATATTAAAAAAATTACAAATAATTTCTTAAAAGTGTAATTGTTATTTATAACTATAAAATTTATTTTATTTTATTTTAATGGTACACAAAACAATACAATCACATCATGACATTAATAGTTGTAAAAGATATAACTAAAATAATGATAAGTGTACCTGTTTTGTCACAGTGTAAAAAAATTGAACTTTTTGTCTGATCGCACATAAGTCAAAGTCATCTAACTCTTTTTTGGGACGACCTGTTCTATGTTTTCCAGGTGTACTAAATACCCCTTTATTTTGATTTCCTTCCAGCACGATTCTTCTTACAGTACTCAGTGATTTACCTGAATTGAAATAAAATACAGGTACTTAATTTCATACAAATAAATTGCATCAGTTTCTTCTTGTTGGTATCTAATTTTATTTGAGATAATAATTTACGGTGTTATTTATTACATAATTGCAGAATAAACCATCAATTAATCTAAGCGCGCTATAACAGCGTACCGGAGAACAAACATAAACATAACCTAGCTGTCCGATGTTATTGTTGAATATTCCACTTATTCGTATGATATTAATCGAATCCTGCTTTGGGGCCATCAAGTAACGTTTGATTCAACTAAAAATTATAAAACAAACTCTCACATACCTGTCATATCGGCGGTTCTTTGATAAACATTGTTGAGATCCGAAAGAATCGTTTTGGCCTCAAATTCCATCAGACATCGTCTGTATACCTTATAAATAACCTCCCTGGCAGCACTTCTAACAGTTTTATTCATTATTTTTCACTTTTGCGTATTTTAATCACCGTTTGATCGCTCCAAGATAAAAATCTGAGAATTCGTAATCTTTGTTTACATGAAACGTCATTATTTTGAGAATGTTGCCAATATACAAAAAAAATAGTTCCGTTTCAAGACATTTTTGCCAAGCTGTACAGTAAAAAGGGAAATGAGAGCAAAAGAAAAACTTGACAAAACCACGTATGTACGTAGCTGTTTTTTTCAGAACGCATCCTCTATTAAGCAATGTCAAAACCATATGTTTGGACAGCTGACACCGACATCTTAGCACATAATTAAAGAAGTTGAAGTCAACAAAAGAAAGAAAAGAAAGCTTCTCGCAAAAAATAAACAAAGTTTGATTGAACGAAAACTATTAGTTTTAGATTATTTTCAGTTCTTAAACCCTTAAAACTATGTCATCAGCAGCCCGTACTGCCCGAATTTCCCGCGAAGTGAAGAATTTCGATATTAAACCTCCATGGGGCATTTCCTGCCAGCCGGAAAAAGAAGATGTATACGATGTACTTCTGGTGACTTTGTTGGGCCCTAAGGGTTCCCCATACGAGAACGGCTCTTTTAAATTGACTGTGACTATCCCAGATAGATATCCCTTCGAACCACCGCTGGTTAAGTTCCTTACACCAGTGTATCACCCTAATATTGATAAAGGTAAGTTTGTCAATATGAAGTTTTGCTAGAGATTACATTAATTACCTAGGTTTCTATTAGAGAAAACTCTAATTTCAAATTGCAATCTGCAATCTCCAACCCATATGTTAATGCCATAATCTGGGCATGCACCCAGCTGTGACTTTATACACAAATTATAAAAATTTAATAATTTTATTTTAATACCTTAGTACTTATCTGCCCTCCTGTAGCTAAAACATCGCTAAGCCACAAGTCGTCGATTTTGAGTTTTTGATGCCATTCTACATAGAAAAAAATTCTCTATCGATCTGTTTAAGAAACTTTCCTGTAGTGTTTTTAGTTCAGGAGATAGATCTTGTAAAAACGACGTTAACTACGGTAAAATACACATTTTCCACTACTAAAACTACGTTAACCATCAAAACTTAGCTAAATAGTCACTTGGAGCCTTTAACGTTGTCAGCATATAAAATATATTCCATTTATTGCTCAGCTAAAACGACTTTATATAATTTTCCATGACTAGGCTGTCGTTATGGTGCTTTTGCGATCTCTAAGTTATGGTTCAGCTACCCAGAAAATGACATTAATCTTAGCTTAAAAGACGTTATACAACAATACCTTACTATAAACACGTTAAACTCTTTTAGTGCTTTTATAGCGTAGGATTGCGTTCATAAAAATAATCAGTTTACTTTTCTGTAAAACTCTAACCGCCTTTAAAGACTTAGATGATTTATAAACTTTGTGTGAATCATATACTACAAGAACGCTAAGCCACAATACTTAGCTAAAACATCGCTACCTGCGCTCACGTCGCCAGGCAGTTATCAGGGAAGGAAGCACATCGCGTCCGGATTTTTCTCGCCAAATTGTAATACGACCAAGGGCATTGCTGTCGGTAAGTTACTCGTTTTTATTTTGCAATCCAGCATTATAAAAGCATTGAAAATTTAGCTCGTCGCTAAAGCTAGTTTTAAATAATAGGTTGAAGAAACAGTTTCTTCGCATTTTTTAAGAAAATTTAAAACATTTTTAGTATCGTTTATAAAGGTACAATTTTATTCGATTACTTTTTATCATCTTGTAGGAGTTGTAGGTAGGGAGGGACATGATCCCATCGATAGAAATATTGGTGCTCCTGATCAAAATACCGCGACAAACGGTTTCGGCAGTCCTCTCATGATGTTAACCTGACACTGTCTAAAGAATTCTGAAGAGACCGAAACAGGTAGAAGAATCTGAAGGTGCAAGATAAAGACTATACGGCGGACGCATTAACACCTCCAAACTCTCTTAAATTTTGCTGAGTAGCAAAAGATGTGTGATGTCTAGCTTTATCATGATCAAAAAACCACACCCCTTCTGTTGATTGATTCCGGCCGTCTTCTTTCATCTTCTTGCTTATTCCCATCAGTTGTTTGCAGTAGAGCTCAGAATCGATGGTCCAGCCTGGTTGTAACAGCTCATAATGATTAATGGCCTTGCAATCCCACCACACACAGCATCACCTTGTTACGAGTTAACCCGGGTTTAGCCACAGTCTGTGAAGCCTGACCGGCCTTTGACGACCTTTTTCGCACGTTCTAGTCCTACGTGATCCGCCACTTTTCATCGCCACTTAATTTATTAGCTTCTTCAAAAATGGTTCGGTTTTAATTACGTCCTAATAAAGAATCAGAAATGAGTACACGGTTCATTAGGTTTCTTTCAGTGAGCTTGCATGAGATGTATGCAAATATCGAGCTTTTTTGTGTACCCAGTTTTTTCAAACAAGCCAATACTGTGTTGTTGTCAATTCCTAGTTCTTTAGCTACGTCGTAACTACTGATATGCCGATCATGCTCCACTTTTTCAAAAATGGGAACCATCTTATTCTCTATCTTTTTGGTAGTGAGATTTTAGATTTACTCATCTTGACAGTACGAAAAACAAATAAAAATCATGCAGTTTCCTAGGTAATATGAAATTGGAATTATCTTTCTTAAAATTTTAACTTTTAATACTTTTACTTTTAATGATACAAAAACCAGCCAGATACAAATAATACAGCCAAATAGATTGTATTACAAGTTCATACATACGATAATGCGAAAGACTTTTTCCCCAACCTAATATTTGCTTGTTTTTTACAGAAGTTACGATTAAATTGATCCGAACGAAATCCATACTCGCTATGGCAGATGTAAATTCTACTAGGATTCGATATTCGCTAAGATTTGGACTACCGATGCTAAACACTGAATTAGCTTCATACTCGTGTATAACGCCAATGATTTAACAACATAAGAATGCAGTTATACAGTGATTAAGCAGCCTTCTTATGTTTAAATTTAAAAATTAGATACCTACTCGAATTTTTAGGTGTAAAACACAAGATAACCATTAAATATTGTGTTGGTATAAGTGGGTTTACATACGTGGAAGACTGATTTAACTGCCGTTTAATATTTTTATATTTTATGATAAGATTATTAAGAATACGTATGATTGCAATAAAAAATAGGTTTTTCAAAGTTAATTAAGTACACATTTCCAGTTACTAAATCGGTAAGCATGAACCTTTACAAGTTATGGTTTTTGAGTTCAATAATATACTTACCAAGTGATTATGTTTTGTATTTCTGACTAATATTTAATAATTATGTAGCTTTGATTCTTTTAATATGCCATTTGTCGTTGTTATTGTTTCTTTTTATTGTTGGTAACGTTTTTTTTTTTGTACCTCCGTTGAATTAGTTGAATCCAAATACATAACTAAAACAACGTTATCGTCATGGGTTTAAAGCTTAGCGTCCTTTTAACTATGTATTTCTTTGATAAAACCCTACTGAAAAGCTACAATAAAACGCATATGTGAAAAAGCTAGTCTATAAAAACTTTAAACCACTATAACGACATTGTAGCTAAGGAAAAATGGGAAAAACTCAAATCGATACTGAACTATAATAACGCTAAATGCTCTTAACGACTTTTTAGAGTACGAAATAGGAAATTCACGTATAACTCCTACGCTTAAACATCGCTAGGGTATACTTAGCGATATTTTTGTAAAGTATTTAATAGTATAATTACTCAACATTCCATAGCTAAAACTCCTAAACGCATTTTTCTTATTTTAAAACTATTTAATTAAAATCGAGATATTTGCTATTCGAAAGTAAATGAAATGAGCTATCTTTTGATACTTAAAACTTTTTGATACGACTAATTTCACTTAAATAGCATCACTTTAAAAAATCTTCCGCGTTTTTCGTTAATATCTCAAAAGTTGGTTTTGCGGCTTAGCGATGTTTTAGCTATCGGAGGGCAGTTATGGTTGTACTTGTGCCTGAACTAGACGAAAAGTGTTAACAATGTAGTCAATATAATAACCAATAGTCACATAGGTATCTACATAAAATGGAATGTCATGCAGACTTTTAAATATAAAACATAAACTAAACTAGTGTACATGAGTATTAAGTATGGGAAGATGATGTAGTATGTTTGTAAACACTGTTGGAAAATATGAATAAACATATTACATAACATTACATTATGGAGGCACCTAGGCACCTCCATAATCTACTGAGTTAATATACCTATTTTCTGCTATTCTTTTCGCCGGACAGTCAGCAGTGCCTGTATTATGCTGAGCTGATAAAAGCAATTGGGGTACAGGGCCAGCCTATGGCCAGCTGTAAATAACAGGTGATTCTAAAACAATCTTGTATATTTCAGGAGGCCGAATCTGTATGGACATGCTCAAAATGCCCCCCAAAGGTGCCTGGCTCCCGACCATCACCCTGGAAACCCTACTTGTCTCACTACAGACCCTGCTTGCAAACCCCAACCCTGATGACCCACTCATGATCGACATTGCAAATGAATACCGGTTCGATCTCGAGAGTTATTTGGTCAATGCTAAAATACACACTGAGAAGTTTGCAAGCTAATGGTTTATTCAGCTTTCAGTTTAATTGTAACATAAAAAAAAATGTCAATGCAGTGCAACAAAATAACTGCTACCATTATTAAAGTAGTAGAGGATTTGTAGGCATAAGATTGTAAAAGTTTAAGTTTTTTTAAGAAAATACTGTTTTTCATTTGATAATTTAGGTTTATTATAAAATTAAAGCTGTATGTAAGCAAACCTACTTACTATAACTTATTTAAACTAATTTTAAGCATCAATATAAAAAGAAATCATTTAGTTAAAATTATTCCTGCTCTAAGTATATAAATACTTAGTATTAATAAACCTATAATTACTTAGTGCAGGTATAATTTTAAATAACAACAAAGACAAAATCTATTCCATATATACTTTTCTAGGTACAATCAATCTCAGTAAGTATTACAATGACTAGCTAGATGAATATCTTTATGTTCGGTCAGTATTTCCAATATATCTTAAAAGTAAATAGCTTTATAAATAATAATTGATTAAAACATTTGTTATTTGATTAAAAGATGGTTTGTTTTATGCAAGCTGAATGTTTTAAGCAACCACCAATTTGCTAAACCACTTGTAGATGTAAAACTCAGTATTTACTAAAATTTGTGTCGCCGTGAAGCTATAACATTACCAACTAGCTTCTAAGGACGATTTTACGACAGTAAATAGAAAAAAATTACCTGGTCGCTATATATACAATTGAAACAGTTGGCCAAGCATAGCGATCCTTGCAAAGGCAGAATAGACAAAAATTGTGATACATTTCATACACAGCTTAAACTATTGAAATTGTGGTGCATTAATTTCAAATAATTTCAAAAAAATTGCCGTGTGCTGTCGGCATAGAATTTCACCACCCCATCTCTTCCCGTGGGTGTCGTAAGAGGCGACTAAGGGAAACACACCGGAGGGCGGGCAGCAGCGCCCTCTGCAGAACTACTCCACCAAACTGCGATCCCCAACCCGCATGCCCAGCGTGGGGATTATGGACAATAACCCCCAAATGATATCTTTGTTCTAATCCATCTTTGGCGCTCATTAGGGGAGGCCTATGTCTAGCAGTGGACTATTAAAGGCTGTTGATGATGATTGATGAATTTCAAATATTTCACGCATTGGATGAAATGATGTGTCTTCATTATTGTCTATTCTACCCTGAATCGCTATCCTTGTCCTACTGGACACCGTTTTAAATAATCTAGAGGTAGCTCAGGAAACTAGCAAAGGTAACACCTTTCTTTACTTGACAGTAAGTAATAAATACATTTTGGTCATCTTTCATTTGTCAACCAGTGTCCGTGCTGCTGTCATCACCGGAGCTTGCACTTTCCGTCTCTGAAGAACTGCTGTTTCTCTTCACTTTTGGCACTTCAGGCTCTGCACCTTCTGGAAGTAAATAATCACTTTATTGTACCGGCCAAGGATTAATATAAAATGTGTTTCAAGATGTGTGAATCTTGATCAGAGACACGCGTGCATTCGCCGCGCCGCCGGTCTAAAAATTGTCGTGCGGAAGAAGTCCCAAGAAGTTGGATGTTAAAGTTTGTTACTGATTTCAAAATACGAATCACTCAACCATTGAGGTGATCCTTTAGCAAATACACTACATAAGTAAAACTGGGAAATAAAGTGATCACTTTGACTTTTTGTTCACATCAATCTATTCTATGTTAATTCTTATAATTTATCACCTAAGGATGCTTAGATGTTACCTCTTCAAGTCAAAACCACTGAATGATTAGGCTGAAATTTTGCATACATTTAGTTCAAGACCTAAAATAACTTATAGTCTTTATTCACTCTTTATTTCTTAATAGGTGTGCGGATCCTACTGTTCAATGTATAATTATAGTAAATGCTATTTGATATAGAGCCAGAAATTTATACTTTTAATTACCTTCTTTAATCTCTTTCTTCTTTGACCTCTTAGTGTCACTAGTAGTAGGTTTAAGCGTCTCTGTGGACACTGTGGCCACCATTTTGGAGACTGGCTGCGTTTCAGGAGGTTTGAACTCCTCCTCATCCTCATCAACGGGGCGACGAGTGGCTGAGGATGCTGCTACTGCTGCTTTGTAGGCCTCTGGGTATTGAATGCTGGAATATCATTATGAATGTGGGTTAACTACAAACCTTTTTTGTGTTGGAAGGACACCAACATTGCTGGAATATGTTTAAGTTTTCTAAAAAAAGGTTTGTTCTTGTGTTAACTCCATGAATAAATTAATAATGATGGATAAGTCACAGCATTGTGCAGCCATATAAAGTTTTTTAATTAAAACTTAAAACTTTTAATTAAAACTAAAAAACCAGGTTCTGGTTTCTCAAATCAATGACTTTATAGGTGGAAGTGGAACTAATGTTAAATAATATATACCTATTCTTTTTCAAAAATTTAAGCTCTGCCAATTATTTTTAAAAGTATTAGAAACTTCTTTTCCAGATAGTATAAACTTCCTCATCCCACCTCAACTTAGTCTTGATTGCCCGGATCTTCTTGAAGATATATTCTAGATCTTTCCTCATTTCCAGTAAAACAATTGTGTGTTTCTTGAACTCGCCAGAAGCAGCTCGGAGTCGGCTGGCAGAGAGCTGGTTGCAGTTTGTTAGCATCTCTGTTGTTTTTTCAAAGCGCTGTAGCCTGGAATGTGTATATGATAAAATAAGTGGTTGACTTATACTCATCATTATATTGAAACACTTTAAAAAGTTTTAAATCACACTTATAGTTATCTACATAGTAATGCACACAGATCCCCATGTTAAATCCAAGGATCATATCCATCCACAGTTATCTGGTAGAGATCACTCTTGAGCGATAACACCACCTTGAATTTAATTTTATTTTTTGAATGTTTTGTTAAGTGTGTGATACTAAAATTTCTATCTATCTATAGCAAGAGTTTGGATGTTGTCAACCTCTTTAAGCAAAAACTACTTAAATGTTTATCCTGCTGAAATTTTGAAGATTCATATTCAATAATTTTATTTCTTTAGGCTAACAAAATAAGCACTTAGACAAGTCAAATTTCATAGTTTATTATTATTACTTAACAAGAAATAGGTTGATTGATTTCTCTTCACTTAAATTTTTTGTCCACTAGTCGAAGAAGTGAAAAAAAAAGGGATGTAGTAGTTGTAGTCGAGTAAGTACTAAGCTAGTTCTGAATAGTATTATAATATGTTTTACCCACTCAGACCAAATTAAATAAATCGTATTTGGTCTGAGCCTACGCCAGCAGGGTACATAAAATCTATACTTGCCACATTCATGCCGAGTTTATTTGTAATAATAGTAGAAATGAATAGAAACGAAACGAAGAACGCTTCATAATACAAGTCGTGAATAACTTACATGTTCTTCTGAGCTCTGATTATAGTTTCCACGTCTGTTTGGTCCACCATTCCAGCCAATCCCTGCACGAAAACCTCAGGGGCTGAGTAGTTCTGGAAGCATTCTATCGAGAAGTCACTCTCTGGAGTGTCATTTGCCATTTTCGTGTCCACTTTCAGTGTATTTTCCATGGATTTTGTTGAATTCTAAGGTTGAATTTTGGAAAGTAGCGTTACAGTAGGTAGTATTTTGGTCACTTTTGGTTGACTTTTGGTTTTTGTTATCGTTTAGGGGGCTTCCAACTCTTAGCGTTCATTTGCGATGCGAGCCGAAGAATATATGAAGTCACATTTTTACGTTTTAAATATTAGATCAATAAGAAAGGAGCAGGGCGAAATTTTAAGTTCTATTATAGGTAGTGGCCGCCGGCAAATTTTTCACGCCGCCGCCGCCGATCAGCCAATCGGCGTGAATTCGGCGTGAAACGTTACCTTTTAGACGCTTTGAAAACCCCGTCATTTTATTGATTACATTACATTTATTACAAGGGATTGGAATAGGTAAAGTTTATAAGAACCAAATGACGTCATATACGCTTAGTAACGCTTATATAGCTTAGGTTTAGGTAGGAGTAGTCCCTGACATAGTTGAAATAAAATCTGACTTGTTGATACTGATTTGATTAATTAAAAAATGTCAAACAAAAATGTCAAGTTTCATTTATCCATGTACCTATCCATCTATTCTTTCTGAACAACGGGACAGCGGACAGTTCCAACTGGTATTGATAATGTATCAATTGAGCTACTTGTAGGTTGTTTGCAATGTCAGCAGTGAGCTAAATTGTAAATACTAGTTCTAATTTAATTCTATTATTTGATGTAATTTTCTTTGTTAATACAGAACTCCTCTGAATAAGTCCTAGTGTAAAACACCCAATCTTCTCCGGCTCTAAAATTACTAAAATGACATATAAAGTATGCAAGCATTTTTAAATTAATAATAACACATTCTAAACAAATACTATACGCGCCGATTTCACGCCGACATCACGCCGCCGCCGCCGATTTCAGGCCGGCGTCCGCCGCCGATTATTTCAACGTCGGCGCACATGTCTAGTGCATACTTACGTCGTACGAGTTTAACCAGGCCTATATTCTAAGTGCCTATACCTATCATCATTTCAGTTGCTTTGTTTCAATATGTATGTTGTTTCGGCCATGTCATGATGAGTAAGTATAGGTACCTATAAATAGTATTACAGTAGAGCAGATCTTATTGCACATCAGATTAAAATTAAATTAGATGATCCAAAACCGAAATCTTATACCTAAGGTGAATTGGATAGATCAAGATGAACAACTTTTGTTTTATGACTTTGTCTTATTAATTTTTTTTTCTGTAGGTACAAATAATAAATAACTGAATTTCCAGTTCTGGTCTTCTATAGTCCGTTAGGATATTAGTGTTCTGTGTTCTATAGCCGGTCACAGATTAAAGCCATAGTATTGACGCTACACCATCCATTATCAGATTATATGATACCTAAGTAGATAGATGAAAGAGGCACGCGGTGGCGGCGCTTGTGGATCGCTATATAGCAAAGAGGAATGAAAAGGGTTGTGTTGTATTGTATTATTACGCTTCGGCAATAGTCATGGAACAAAAGTTGTTCGTTTTGATCTGCCCAAGTCGTCTTTAAGAGGTCATGATCTACGTACCTACCCTCTTTAAAGCACTTAGCACTAAGACATGTCAAAATTCATAGGTACCATAAACTATTATAGAATAAGAAATAGGTTCACTTCAAATATTTATTTGATCACGCCATAATGATATAATGAAAATAATTAACCACATTAGTCTTTTGATTCAGAAACAACTGAAGGCCAACTTGACGATTAAACGAATGATTTAATCATTTTAATGTTTAATGTAGCGACAGAAACTAGAGTTGGTATCACAATGCTGACTTTTTATGTATTGTCACTGTCACGCGTGTATGACAGTGACAACATAAAATTGTAACTACTGTCAGCTGTTATTTCCTTTTCCGGAAAATTTGATTTCATTTCCTCACTCACACATTGAAAATTAATATTAGTATTTTTTTGTAGTAAACAGACGCCGCTATGCAATTTTTTTTTACAAAATTGTCAGTTATGTCACTTAAGTGTCAAACAACGATACTTAATCATTTAATTCAAGCGTCCCTCGATTCCGTCCAAGTCATATCAAAAGAGACATAGGTTTTAACCTACCGGTGAAAACAACTAAGATGATGTAAAGTGTAAAGATTGTAACGGCATATAAGCCAGTGGAAACGTACCTAGGAAAAATATATAAAATACACGCGATAGTAACCGTGAAAATGAAAGCGTAAAATCTTGTAATGTATTAGCATAGCGTGAGTAACCTAAGTTTTAAATCTTTACTTTAAAATTAATTATAGAACAACTAACTAAGTAGGTAATTATGTACTAACGTAGGTCTTGTTGCAATAAATACTTTAGAGTAGGGATTATGATTTTACTGGGTTTGCATACGTACGGTATGCACTTTGTCTAAATAGCACAAATGAAAGGTAATAATAATAACCGCGACCAGAGTGACTTGTGTCATTCATAATCTATACATATTATTTATTAATTTATTTGCGTAAGCCATGCATTCCTCTCGGTTTGCCATGACGGCTATGATCGCCTGGATGCTTAGGGCCTGGTATTCTGAAAATAATAGAGATCAAGTATTATACATTATAGGCACTAAACACATAAAAACATGGATACCTAGGTCAAAATACCGAATTATCAGACAATTCGTTCTGCGTCAGAAATCGAAGCAACCCGCGATTAAGTTGGTGCGACGGAGCTTCGTTTCGTCCAATGTGTTGGAGCCCAGAGGTGGTTCGAATAACAACAAGTAATGTAAAATTGATTAAATTTACTGAATATATTAAAAAAAAATCTATGCGTTAGCCAGGCCTAAGCCCTCCACTTCGAGCGTAAATGGAACATGAGCCATCGCTTCACTGTGTAACATTACTTGCCTCATTTTCAACTTCTGCTGCTGCGTCAGTGGTAGTAGAGACCGTAACTTCGTTCTAGACAGTATTTGATCCCACAAATAAACAGGAACCTTCTCTTCGATCGAGTCTACTTTAGCGGCTATCGCTGGCTTTTTTTCAACTTCATGTAACTTTTGTAGACTTTTCCCAGGTGATACTTTTAAACTACTCAGTGCTATGCTATTCTGCAACACGTTGTCTAGTATGGGTAGGTAAGCTTTTTCAGAGTCTGTAAACTTTTGAAAATTGTCTCTGAGGTATAGTAAATATTCTGTGTTTTCGGGTGAAACGGACAAACCTCGCTGTTCAATGTGCCTTTTCCAACTGTTTTTTTTCGGGTCTACAATATATTTGAGAAGGATATCTAGTGGTATATCTCTGATGTTGCTTACCCCTTCTAAGAATTCTGGCACAGAAAGCTTCTTTTGATTGACATCCAAGGCCTTATATTGTTTTCTATCAAACGTATTGTCCCCAATAGACTTGAATCTTTTATCGCTCGGGACGTTTGGTACTAATTCGGAACTCAGTCTGTGTTTTAGTCGGTTCGATCTCTTCTTGCCCGTCCTTGTGTTGTCCTCAAATGAACCTTCATCGACAGTAATCTCTAAAGAATCCAAAAGATCTCCAATATTATCAACGTCTATAACTACTGCATCTAAGTTGTTGTTTAATCGGTATCGTTTTCCATACTTATCAAGAACGTCTTTCAAATTGTCGTACGAGTCAGCATGTCTACTATTGGTTCTAGTTCTTCCACACCGGACCCCTTTACATCGCAGATCTCTAGTTTTGTCTGTATTACCTCTTTCGATAGTATCCATCATGCATAGATGAGCGCATTGCATGAAATCTTTTTGTATTCGACCGGCTGTATCAAAACACTTTATTTTACAGTCTATAACATTTTCATTGTCATCCGTAGGTATGCGAAAAGTCTTGGTTCTATGATGTTTATCTACAGTTATGTATACATGGTTAGTTCTAGCTATAGCGCATTCTCTTCTGCAGCGTAAATATTTTTCTCGCAATATTTGATCTCCTTCAGGTCCGCTTCTCCCACTGCATTTCTTTTGGCACCGCAAATCCATTTCCTCCACTCCACTTCTAGTGAAGCAGTTCCTTCTGCAAAGCAGTTCATCTTCGTGACCACCAAGTTCGCTTGTTCCAGAACATTTTCTTTTGCAACGTAAATATTCCTTTAAATCATTGTCGTTACTGTTGAATGTCAAATCACATCTGCTACCTTGGCATTGTAGAACATCTGTGTTAGAACTTTCTTTGCGTTTATTTCCGCTGATTTGTACTTCAAGACCTTTAATCAGCGATTGCAGATCTTCCTTAGCCTCGGTATCGAGAGGATCATTATTATAATTAAAGTCATCATCATTTCTGTAATAGTCCTGGGTAAATGTCGCCTTGTCTTCGTCGTCTACGTCAGATCTATCTAGTGAATCATCTTGTCCGCAGCCTTCGCCGCCTGCTATATAGCACATGAGTTCGTTCATAGCGTTGTTTTTGTTATCATCGTCTACTTCATGCTTATGTCCTTTATTGTTTTTGAAAAGCAAATTTAACGCTTTTATATTCATTTGGTTACTCTCATCTCTGGCCTTACCAAGAGTAATTGATTGTTGGCGCCCACTCTCTCTATCTTCTTGCAAGGCTTCAATTAAAGCTTGTAAATCCAAGTCAGTTGTATCGCTTTTGAGTCCTGCGGTTACTAGGGCTAATAATAATCCGAACAAAATAATGAAATTCTGAAACATTTTAGGAAACTTGTTAGCACATTGCTGTCAGGCCGATATCACAGAAGGTATTTATGTGTTCTGGTAGTTTTATATTCTTAGGAATCAAGTTTTTAATTAGCCGTGAAATTGTTTTGCGAATAAATTGAATTTTGACGCGCGGTGTTTTATAAATGCGTGAACTACGAGCCTATCCACAGCCTATTCAATCGTTGGGGTTTGTTACGTCACGTCACGTAGGTTGAAAATATTCCAACGAAAAGAAACCCTTACTACTTTGAGTTAAAATCATTTGTAGAAGATATACTTTTTTAGGGTACCGTACCACAAAAGGAAAAAAGGAAACCTTTTAGGATCACTTTGTTGTCCGTCTGAATGCATGCCCACCACCTTTTCACAGGAACGGGTGAAGCTGAAGCAGAATTAAAATAAACATCTAATACTAAAGTCTTTATAGTCTTGAACCATGATTTATTTATATTGAACTTCTTTGTTAGCGCATGGTTAGCGCAATTAAAAGTTACAATAGGTTTTGTCCAGATAATTGAAATTTCCAAGGGATCGCTTAAGTACTTACATCTATTAGGCTAAATCCCCTTAATTGACCTTTATTCTTCAAAATTTCTTGGATATACCAAGAAATTAAGAAGAACTATAGTTTTATTAGACCAGTCTTTAAAAATTAGGTAAAAAAATTATAGAAAAATAATAGTAGGATGAAACACATGAAATTAGAAAAAGAAGAGAGTAAAAAAATTCCGGCAAAACTGCAATTTCTATGGTAAAAAGTTAAATGGCAAAGTTGTAGGTAACAAAAGATTTACAATTTCCTTATTCACACTTCTTTGAAAGACACAGAAGTGTGTTAATTTGTTGACAGTCCGGCAGTTATTTATAATGAACACTAAGACAGCGCGCCGCAGCCCTTCCCTTCCTTACAGCACTGAACTTCGACTTGTGAATGACACTGATCTTTCGAACTTCGAAAGATCCAATGCTAATGACGGCTTCTGTGGCGCGGTGGGCGAAGGTCCGCCTGCGATGCAGGAGGTTGCGGGACCGCCTCGGGACAGAAGTTTGTACGATCTGCAGTTTTTTGTTCAGAGTGTCTCGTTTTACATGTATAAAAACAATATACAGGGTGTCCCGTAACTCAACGTCAACCCGAAAACGCCGGACAGGTGGGTTCATGACGACCCAGAACAACTATAAAATCATGGGTCTATCTTCAATGGTTTCAGAGTTATTGGCTTTTTACTGAAAATCATAAATTCTCTGTCCGGCGTCAAACTTTTCTATGCTGTGACTTCAGATGTCAATATTTTCTACATTTTATTTTTGTATCACAAACTCATATAACACAGTCTTATAATGAATTACAAAATTTAAACATATTGAGTAAAGTTTTTGAAAAAAAAAGACTGTTTTGTTCGGTTATTGCATCAATGATTTTCAATCGGGAAACTTTGACTCGTCATACTGAAAAAAAAATTCACCACGATAGGCTGGCATGTTCCGTGAAAAGTTGGCGCAGTTATCCTAGATTTTAAAATGGTATCATACGTCACTCTTTTCGTCTTTAAATAATAGTAAAATATTGATTTTCTGAAATAAGACCTATATTCAAAACAGTTTCGAAAGCAACATTTTCACACACAAGGGTAGATGGATAGTAGGTGCTTCAATATTAGACCTTTTTTAAGTCTTTGAAAACTATTTGCCACAGTTCTTTGTATAAAAATGCCTCGTTGGGCTTGATTATTATTTGAAAAATTAAAATAATAATCAATCCGGACTTTCTTTTGTCTACCTGAATGTTTTGCAATCTAATATTTAAAAATCTGTTATTTGTGTTCTACGGTTCCTGGTAATCTGAATTATGTCTACTCGGCGGCCGAATATGCAAACATGCATCTCATTTACGCATAATAATGTGGATATAACGCTAGCGCCCGAGCCAGGCGTTATCGGGAATAGTACCCGAATGCCGAACGTTATGCGTGATTTGATTACCCATCATAGAATTAATTTTTGCAGAACAATGTTCGCAAAAATATGTTTTTTCGTGGCAATCACGAGGTAGTAAACTTTGTACTTGACTCACGTGATAGGGTTGGTATTTGTTGCCAATTTTTGATACTCCCATATTTTCTTCAATTGCACGAACTTAGGTACCTAACGTTTTTCTTAAACTGCATTTAAAACTACGTCATCGTAGTCTCCTAGGAGTCTCGAACACCAGTTAGTTGTCCCTCTGAACTTGCCTAATGCAGATAAACGAAATGCGGTGATCCGGATAAAGTTCGGCATTCGGGAACTTTTCCCCATAACGCCTGGCTGCGGCGTTATATCCTTTTTGCTTGCATATTCTGCCGCCAAGTAGACACCTAGTAGACATTAAGTATAATTTGGATTACCAGGAAACACAAATCACAGATATTTTTAGTTTCAGCTGACGATATTGCAAATCATTCAGGTAGCCAAAAGAAAGCCAGGATTAATTATTATTTTAATTTTTCAAATAATAATCAAGCCCAACGAGGCATTTTTATACAAAGAACTGTGGCAAATAGTTTGCAAAGAATTAAAAAAGGTCTAATGGTAGTACCTACTATCCATCTACCCTTGTGTGTGAAAATTTTCCTTGTGAAACTGTTTTGAATATCGGTCTTATTTCAGAAAATCAATATTTTACTATTATTTTAAGACGAAAAGTGTGACGTATGATACCATTTTGAAATCTAGGATAACTGCGCCAACTTTTCACGGAACATGCCAGCCTATCGTGGTGAATTTTTTTTTCAGTATGACGAGTCAAAGTTTTCCGATTGAAAATCATTGATGCAATAACCGAACAAAACAGTCCTTTTTTTTCAAAAACTTTACTTAATATGTTTAAATTTTGCAATTCATTATAAGACTGTGTTATTTGAGTTTGTAATACAAAAATAAAATGTAGAAAATATTGACATCTGTAGTCACAGCATAGAAAAG
This sequence comes from Eupithecia pulchellata, assembly GCA_963931895.1. Taxonomy (NCBI): domain Eukaryota; kingdom Metazoa; phylum Arthropoda; class Insecta; order Lepidoptera; family Geometridae; genus Eupithecia; species Eupithecia pulchellata. The sequence continues at coordinate 472,866 of OZ007542.1, read as the reverse complement.
TTTGACGCCGGGCAGAGAATTTATGATTTTCAGTAAAAAGCCTATAACTCTGAAACCATTGAAGATAGACCCATGATTTTATAGTTGTTCTGGGTCGTCATGAACCCACCTGTCCGGCGTTTTCGGGTTGACGTTGAGTTACGGGACACCCTGTATATTGTAAAGAATAATTATCGGGTATTCATCGCGTACCTTTTGTTTTTATTTTCGCGATAAATACACGATAATTATTCTTTAATATGTCAACAAATCGTGAAAGTTTAAAAAGTTTTAATATATTATATTGTATTATGTATATCAGTCATCTAGTGCCCAAAAAACAAGCTCTGCTTAGCTTGGGGCAAGATGATGCTGTGTGGATTGTCCAACATTATTTAATGTTTGTCTTACATCAACGAACCTTAAATTTGCCTTTTGCGAACAGTATATCTGTATTTCTTGGTCCGTCCCTTTACAACAGACTTAATTCTATGTCAAGTCTTTAAGCACTTATCTACATATATTAACTGTAATGAAACTATAAAATTTACACTTCAAAGTCTATCTGAAAAGTCAAAGTCAAAAAGTTCAAAGTCTATAAGTCTGTATGATGTTGATGATACAGAGAAGACTTAAGATATCACTTAGTTAATTATATCTCTATGCCTACATTTAAGGTTATCCTAGTTAGAATAATGCCTCTAATTAATCTAGTTTTTTTTAATGAAGATATTTAAGTGTCTTTATTTACACGATCTGTTTGTAACATAAACAAAATGTTATTGTTATACTTAATGCCTTTTGTAAGTGATCTTTTGTCTATTATCGAGTTAAAAAGTACCTAAATAAAGTTTTTCTAAGACTATTGTTAGAAAAACTTTATTTTAGAAGACTATTCTTAGAAAAACTTTATTTTAGAAGACTATTCTTAGAAAAACTTTATTTTATTTTTATTATTTTTAAGGCCTAAACTAGTCCACAGCTGGTATGGTCCAACTGTCAATTAGCTTGCCTGTTTCAATGTCATGATAATAAAAATAGACACATCATTATTCCATGATTTATTCAACGCAGATCAAATCATGCTCAGTGGCACTTGCAAGAACCCGTTTATCTTCATTTTCACCGGGACCCCGTAGTGGAACAAAATCTCCTGCTCCGGGTTCACAATGCTTCTCCGACCGCTTTTTTCACCTCCATGTAAAATGACTATCTTATCTAGTAACGTTTGTCCCTTGCCTGCGAATTTCTGGATATTTTTCTCATAGTCCTCATCATTAAGAACTTCTCCATTAGGTACAGGTTTCATGTTATCATGATAACCTATACCATTGTCGTCTGCCATCTGATCGACAGTTTCCTTGAGCGCGTCTAGGAGTCCTGTGCCTATATCTATATCTTTATTCTTGTTATTTTCGGTAACCTTATTATCATTCGCTTGGTTTTCATCCCCGAATTGGTCCTTTTGGTTTTTCCTTCTTAAGAACCTACGCCATGCGAATTGGTTGGCCATGTCCATACTGCTTTGGTCGTGGATGATGGCGTCTACGTTATATCGGTCGTTGTCTTCTCCAAAGGTCATGTCAGCGCGGGTGCCAAAGTCCATCGCGATCTGAGTGAGACATGATGTGAAGAATAGAGGGATGAGCGTGGTCGGTTTTGCTATCTATAAAAAAAAGTTTGTTTTGGTAAATGCACAAGAGTATTCGGAGTCCTCAGTTCGGTTGCCGATAGTATGGAGGTGTGATCGTGACATCTCATAATACTCATATTTTATGAGATTTTATTGATCTCAATCAACACAAATATTATGATCGAACACAAATTATATTATATTATTTGTGTTGGATTTGCCTACCCGAACGATAGGGGCACAAAATTCTGTACAAAATTCTATAAGTATAAAAAGTACCTATAGATGTTACGATGAATTCTCGCACGATCTAGCTAGGCATCGTCAACCGAACTCAAGGTTCAGATCGGTTTTCTCTTTTATTGATAGAAAAATATTATTAGGTTAGAAATAAATATTATTAAAATATTTTTTTCTATTTTCAGCGCCCACAGCTGGGCCACGCAATAAATTAAGTTTTAAATTAAATTATTTGTGTAAAGATTATCCCAGTGCTTTCAATCAAGAGACTCACCATTTTGTAATTAATTCCAGTGTTCTGTAGGCAACCTTCTGTGCCTAATTTAGTTTCACGCTCATTTCAAAACTAAATTGTTTTCTTTTAGGTACCTATGTATAGCTCGTACCTACTAATCAGTAGGTACCATATCTGCGACCTTATTATTGATTTACCACGTCTTCCATGGACGAGGAAAATGAAAGGAAGTTACATTATTATATTAAGCTAGGTAGGTATTGAATTTTCACACATAAAAAACCTAGGTACCTACCTACGTAATTTTCACATTGACACAGCCTATGTAAATAAAACACCCTATTTAAATAATCACACATTGATACCAACATAATTTATGTAGGTAATTGTTTAGGTAATTTTTTACGACAAAAAAATACCGTCTATTTGCGCCTTGGATTGGATTTTGGTCGTGTTATAGGTACGAGTATCAAACTTTCTGATACAATTATTGCAATAGAATCGTAATGAAAAACCTATTATATTCTAGTTCACGCATAGATTTACACTATTTTACGCGCCCACAAAACCGCGGGAAAAAAATGCAAATGGCGGCGCATCGTGTCGTCACGTCCGCGGCGCCATCTGCTGCCGCCTGATGTTGTTTTAATTACAATCTCGATGTTTTATTGCGGGGACATTCTTCTATTCTATTCGGGAGCGAATGTGTGCGAGTTTTTATAATTTTTCGTACCTACCTACTTATGAAAGAAACTAGGTACCTACCTCATGCCTGGTGGTAGGTACCTACGTCCAGTGATCATCTTGAAAGGAAATTGTTCCGCGTCGCGTAATTAAGTATCTACCGAAAGGTTTAACTTTTTATGTATGTAATTTTTAATTCACAGAAATTGACTTCAAACCTAACAGGAGGGTAAGCGAATGATGCACTCCACTCTACCTTCTCTGACTTTCCACAGAGTGTTAAGGTACCTATATTAACGGATTCGAATGCCCTTTTCCTGCTAAAAAGTAATCTCTATGACCCTGTTTTTATTTTTTATTTATTTTTTGTTTTTCTTCACGACATTCGCTAGCGTACACTGCGACACTGCGAATCTTAGAAATCATTCTATCCTGCTACATAATTTTGTACACATATTTACGAACCTATAAGTAAAACATCATCATCATCATCACTAGCCTATAATAGTCTTAGCTGGATATAGGCCTCCCCTAATGAGCGCCATAGATGGCATTATCATTTGGGGGTTAATGCCCATAATCCCCACGCTAAAAGTAAAACATAGGCAAGTATTAAATCTTTATTAAGAATAAAATAAATAATATAAAATAGTACCTAAAGTTATTTTCAATTGCTAGCAACAATCTAGAGGTAGCTAAAGTGATCCATATCCGATCGGAGACTGCTCGTGTTGGCCCACTACAAATACCTCCTGCTTGCCCCAAGGTCCTCCAAAGCTGTATAATCAGCTCCAACCCGCTTCATAAACAAACCATAAACTTCTTCGATACTTGACAAATCACTGTCCGCCATTAAATATTTATACCATAACCACTGTTTGCCGCCGAAGCTCATCCACGGCCGTTAAAATCTATTATTCATGGCTCAAACTTGTAATTCACGCCGGTGTTATCAATAATTCACAGTAATCCATAGATATTCAAGAGGTGAGCGAGCTTCGTAATTATTGAACTACACACCAACACAAAATACCTATATTATTAATAATAGGTAAGTACCTCTCTAATCGTTGGGTAATTCACGCCGGTGTTATCAATAATTCACAGTAATCCATAGATATTCAAGAGGTGAGCGAGCTTCGTAATTATTGAACTACACACCAACACAAAATACCCATATTATTAATAATAGGTACCTCTCTAATCGTCGGATCATCTATGGATGTAGTTTTTTTTCTACTTTTGCGGCAGCATAGGTAGACGCTGATTGTATTGCCCTACTATATCTATATATTCTATATAATATCAAAAAAAGGAAAGATTTAATTTTTGTGTTTTTGAATTGAATTGGCTCTGAAACTACGGAACCGATTTTAAATAATATTAAGGTTTTAAGATATTATTAATGTAGACCATGCGCTATCTACATATTTAGATTAATAAGATCATAAATAAATCATAAATCATTTATTTGCAGGAATGTCGGTACAATAGGTCTTAATGATAATAATAGGTAGTTCCAGTACATTCTGCCTCGTTAAGGCGTGCAAAATTTTAACATATTATTAATTGAAGGTTAAATAAAATTAAATAATTGATGTCATACCGTAATTAATTGACGAAAAATAATAATAATTGATAATAATTTGAAAAATAATAATAATTTGTGACTTTTTTACTTATGGGTTGTAACTAAAATAATCCTTCATGTCATAAAAGCATCTATCCATCAACCACTTCTTTAATTTAATTTTAAATAAATTAGATGACAGGTTTTTAAAATCAGAGGGTAAGTTATTATAAGAGATTAATGCATAAAATAAAATATATATATTCTATATCAAATAACAAATATCTATATGTTGAGCCTATACCTCTATATTGTTTCAGATTCAGATTTCAATATCTTATTTTCTTTAAGTTTACCAAACCAACACTTAGACATGTAACATTTTTGTATCATAAATTATTATTTTAATTTTATTTTATTATGTTAGGGAAATTAACAGTACCTACCTACATAAAACTTACTTACGCAATTTAAAATAAACTTTAACCAAAATAATCTCCTCCGTTGTATAACACATAATGTAGAGCTAGATAAGCAGTTAAGCAGAGAAAAAACAATATAAAAAAGTTGAGAAAAGACGATTTTTTTTCCTTGTACATTGCTGGTAATGTAACTTGGTTAAGTACGAGTAACAAGGGGATTTTTTTTTTTATATATGATACCTATAAAAAGTTTGTCAGTTTGTTGAATTGTTTAAATTGTAAATACATACTAGGTCAAATTTGCTTTTATACTTTGATTGTAAAAAAAGTCAATACCAAGTTGGATTTTTTAAAATAATAATATTACCTATTCATAATAGTCTGCTTACTTAAAGCATTGCTATTTCTCAGTCTGTCTTCTTCTATTGACATAAGTTAGAGTGAGATGTAACTACTTAGCAATTGTTCTAAGCTAGCAGACCATACGTTGGTTAGTATAGACTTTTATGATAATTAATTTAAGATTTAGTTTATTTGATCACATTAAAGAGGGCTTTGGGTTGACTTTGAGAAAAAAATGACAAAGCCTTTTTGGAAATGATATTCCAATGACAGTCTTTACCTTCCGTGGAGTTTCTCGCCCTCTATTGAGAACTATGCCGTGTGGTGCCGGTATAGAATTTCACCACTCCCACTCTTCCCGTGGGTGTCGTAAGAGGCGACTAAGGGAGACACACCGGGGGGCGGGCAGCAGCGCCCTCTGCAGAACAACTCCACCAAACTGCGATCCCCAACCCGCCTGCCCAGCGTGGGGATTATGGGTATTACCCCCAAATGATGAATAATGCCATCTATGGCGCTCATTAGGGGAGGCCTAGAGGTCTAGCAGTGGACTACAATAGGCTGATAATGATTGAGAACTAAGGTACTTAATACCTACAGGGTTTTCTTTTGGAAAATGTCTTGGCATGAGCTGAGCATGAGCATGATGATTTTAAGAACTACTGTCATTATGTATATAAGAATGCCTATGATAAATAAATGAATAAAACTGAAACCCAAATAAGTCTTGCAAAGAGTACCTGCTTAGAGTATAAATTGTGTCTGTCTTGATCGACAATTCGACATTACCAGCGCAACTGAGAATCGGGGGCCAACGGCCAAGTAGTAAAGCAACTGTGACAACAACTCATTGTTTCAAAAAAAGAACACACTGGCACGCGCGTAAGCAGACCACTTGTGTCAATACTCTGTGTTGACAGGTGGAATGTGGGCAGAATGTTGTCTGGTCGAAATTTGAATTTTATGAGACAAAATTGTTGTGCAAACTTCTTTGTTGCATTTTATTTCTCCAAAGTTAACTGAAATCTCTGAGTAAGTGTGGGACTCTTAGACAAAACATAGTACCTAATTAATCTTTGGTAAAAAGTCCAGAGATGTACAAAATGGTTTTAAAAAGCATTTAAATACAAAATGCAAAATACTTTTCAGATTTACTATTTCAAATGCAAAATACCAAATAGTATTGCGTTTTGTATTTCAAATGCAAAATAGGTATTTTCAAAATACTTTTTCAAAATAAAATACCCCCTGACCAAATCACAGATATTTTTATTTATTACACAGGAGAATAGATACACTTGATGCGATTACACTTTTTTTTAAAATTAATAATAACTGGACTGGTATTGTTAAAGTGATAAAAATGAATATAATACCACTATTATACACTATATATAACACTTTTTAACAATACCAGTTGTTCGAATACATCATCACTCCCCAACCCGCATGCCCAGCGCAATAACCCCCAAATAATGATGCCATCTATGGCGCTCATTAGGGGAGGCCTGTGTCCAGCAGTGGACTATTATAGGCTGGTGATGATGATGATGATGATCATCACTCATTTTTCACACTTGTCAGACACACTTGTCAGACATTACTTGACATTGACATAAGACGCGCACACCAAAGAAGAAAAAGATGTCGTGCATGGTTAGTTGGCGCCTCTATCGGTCGAATTCGGCAATACAAGCGTTTTGTTTTGTTTGACTGGTAATGTTGGCTCAACTTAATCACAAAGTATTTTGTATTTTAAAATGTGTATTAAAAATAAAAAATGCATCTCGAAAGGCATTTCAAATAAAATACAAAATACTTTTCACTGAAAGGTATTTAAATACAAAATACAAAATAGGTATTTTGCATTTTCTATTTGCATTTAAAATAGAAGTATTTCAAATAAATCACATCTCTGAAAAAGTCCCTACTTGGAGACTGAGACTGAAAACCGTGTTATAGGCATATGCATAGGTAATTGATTTCTTAATACCTAAAGACGGGGAAAACCTTTATTAACAAAGAAAATTAGAAATAAATAACCAAACTAGGACAAGTATTAACAATTGAAACAATAGAGCTAACTGCAGACTGTTGCAAATAATCCTAAATACTAAATATAATTTATCCTCTTTGATAAGGAGCTATTTATTCTACGCCTCTTCTTCTAAATAAGTAGGTAATAGGAATTTCCTGCAAAATTATCATTCCCAAATTAAAGGAAATCCACCAACTCAATAGACCGTGAGAAAATTAGCATCAAACACAACCCTCCATGCCAAAACAAGCAAAAATACGAAAACCGCCCTAAAACGCTTTCCGCGGGCGGGCGAATTCCCGCCCACCTCAGTCAGTGTTGTACCAAACGCTGCACGAAACGCACGTTTCCCGCGCCAACAAAGATCGCGCGCACGAATACAAAAAAATTCGGTCGTCGTTTGTCAAATACACTGTTCTGTTTTTGAAAGTTTATTAGTTGCGTTTTGTTAGTGATTTATTCGTTTCTGCGAGTGACGTAAAGTTTGAAGACGAAAGAGTTTGTAAGCTGCAAGCTGTCAGCTGTCAAAATCGCTGAGGTAAGCTAGGATTAGATTTATTAGTCGTTATGAATTATGTGGTTATGACTTTGATTGTCGCCAGCTGGGTTCTGTATAATCCGGCTTTTCGTGAATTCGTTTGTTCCTAAAACGTAATTTTAGTTGTTATTGATTTCGTTTATTAGCGGAAACCAACTAGGAGATTTCAATTAGAATATAATACATATTTTTCAATTTTCTAATTCGTTTGATAAGCGTCATCGAGGGAACTACGGTACGATTTTGAACAACTTATTCTTGACTTAGTTATTTAGATATATCGACCTACTGTCCAATAGTAAATACCTAGGTACTTATATAGGATCTTCAAAACTATTATACGTCATTATAAAAAAATCTTTCGTAGTTTGACAAATTCATTATAAAACTATTGGCCCGACCGATACGAAATTTTATATACTGGTATAACAAATTCAAACTTGGACCAAATGACTAAATTATGTCGTTGTAGGTACGACCATTGATCGGAAGTGTTGTAGCATTAGTTAATTCATTATTAGGTTACTTTTATTACCTTATATTATTTTATGTGTGGATATGGCAATAAATATATTCTTATTTATAGGTTTATAACTTTTCAACATATTGCTTACATATAAATGGTTGCAAAATTACCAGACGGCTATTAACATAAAATTGCTTTTATTTCGCGCCAGTAACGGACGTTCCAAGTTAAGCCGCGGGCAAGAGCTAGTCTTTCAGACTATTTCACTTGTAAAAAGAGAAATAGTCTGCTTAGGTAGTAAACTTTTATGTGAAAAATGCTACTTTAGGTAATATTGACGAATTTCTAAATGATGGTTATCTAATAGCTAGTTATAATAAATTCAGATGGATAAATTAATACTCTTTGTAAATCTAATCTGCTGTTGCTATGTCCAATTAAATTAAGACCTACATGCCATAATCTAATTATTTTGCACACCAATGTATATTGGTCAAACATGTTGAATCAAAAATAATTATATGTATATCACCTTTTCATACATGTTTTGCAAATAAATGACTTTTCATCATCATCATCATCATCAGCCTATATCACTGCTAGACATAGCACCCCTCTCTTCCCCTAATGAGCGCCATGGATGCCATTATTTATCATTTGGGTGTTATTGCCCATAATCCCCTCCCTGTCCAGACTTTGGCTTTTACTTTACTTTTAGTCTTTAGTAAAATAGGTATTGCCCATAATCCCCACGCTAGGCATGCGGATGACTTTGACTCCTATCAAAGTATTTCTACATGTTAGGGCTAAGGCTGCATTCACAGCGTTTTTCTTGACATTTATGACCAGTGGTTGGTATGTATTATTGTGTAGACTTTACTATTAGTGTTTAGTAAAAAAGCTGTTCCGCTACCAGCATCAGGAGCGCCCGTATCCCACAGCATCACATCTCAGCAGATTGCCGTCGCGTCGTCCGTTATCACTGGATAGGGGCGACTCATGCGGGCGCTCTGCATTTTGATACGTTTGTTGTAGATACTGTGCTTATTCGTACCCGTACCACTTTAGGTAGCATAGTTATCATGGATATGGATCTGTTGAGCTACTTGTTGTTTGTTTGCAATAGTCTGCAGTTAGCTCAATTGTTTTAGTTGTTAATACATGTTTTAATTTGGTTGTTTAAACAACCAAATATTCTTTGTTAATGAAGGTTTTACCCTTGTTAAAACATTATTTTAGGTAGCGGTTTATAAATATTATCTTCCGTTTTACGCTACGATTATTTTTTTTATTAATGTAAGTGTATGTTTGATCGTTACTTGAAATCGCCATTTGTTATCCGATTTGATAATTGTTTTGCCAATGGTATACTACTAGTATTGGATAGATACTAAGCGCATAAAAGTGATCTTCCAGCTTGTTAATGATAACTATTTGTCCCGTTCAATTTAAAAACCGTAGGACTTTATAAATCAGTTTATATTTTTTGTAGACAATCCAATTGAATAACTACAAATTTGGTCTTTTATTTTTTGGTCTTTAATTAAAAAACCTACCTTGGCTCAATGACACGATAATCCCTAACTTTAGAGCATTCAGAAAAGTAATAAAATACCAATCGTAGCTCACGCAAGCGATTGGAGAGACTTCGACTAATAGAATAAGAAAACATCCCATTGTTGGTGTCATAATCGGCATAAACAGAAAATGATCGTTTTATTAGAATAGCAAAATGAGTCAAAGGCGTTGATTGAGATGCGATAATCTTATAATAAGGCGACGACGGTGGAATTAGGCCCTTGGTTGGGCTTGGTTGGGCTACACGGTTAGCTGTTCCTATTTATCTCGAAAGTACTCACAACACAGCTCAAAAATTACACTAATTTGGATTCAGCCTACCTTCTCTTTAGATCATACCTTAGTTTTAATTAGATAGTTAGTATTAGTATTATTTTAACGGGTATTTCCCTATTTTTCCCGACGTTTCAACAGGTTTACACACTGTCGTGGTTACGGGATGACTGTATACCCGCTAAGATAGTACTAATAATTATGTGTTCAGATCGCTTAAGTTTAAAAATATACATAGTAAGTATTCTGGTGTAAACTGTGATCTTTAATCATATTAAATAAATAAATGTCTAAATACCACGCACAACATTCACTTTATCATGGCATCCTCTAAAACTAGTATTACCTAGTAATTTATTCAAAAAGCCATACAGTACCCAGAGTATAATATAAAGGCGTAATATTTTATTATTTAGAGCTACCGTAACTGGATAAGACCAATTTTGGTTATGAGACTTGTGCGCCGAAGCTTCCGGATTTTTCATATTCATTGTTCAAACTAATATGTATATGTTTGTTCATAATATAACTCTTCATGGTATAGGTTTGCTCATAGTATTTGTTTCTACTAACTTAACTGTGTTCTGCCCGCTTCTTCACGCGTGTTTCTAAAGATGATTTCTCTCTCGAAGGAAATGATTTTGGGATAAAAAGTAAGGTTTTACTTTAATACCTGATATTAACAATAAAAAAATTTGGCATTATCAGGTGATAATGCCAAATATGTTTTATATAAGTTCTAAACCATGCAATTTGAACTGAATTCGCTCATTAGTTTTGACAAACATCCGTCCATGCATCCACACTTTCACATATCAATGTGAATGTTATGATTAATGAATATCTCTCTCTTTATAGAACCTTACATTTATCGGTTTAGCCATGTCTCTGAAACTTTATCAGTGATACAAGGTATTAATTTAGAGTTTTCAATCAATCATCAATAGAGTTATTTTTCTTAGCACTTGACAAAGAGGTCCGGCACGGCCCTGTCTTAAAAAAATTCAAAAATAAGAAATTTTAACATGTTGGATTAGTTTACTAATTTTTAATACGGATCCCTAACCCATTTGAAAATACTTTATAGTCTATGTTCATCAAAGCTAATGTAGAATTCTATAGGTGAAAGAATTTTTGAAAACCGTCCAATAGTTTCGGAGCCTAGTCAATTCAAACAAACAATCAAATCATTCCTATTTATAATATCAGTATAGATAAATATTTTCCTATCTCATCTTGCAAGGATAATCTCCAGGAACATTTCAGGATTACAAGATATTCAGTAACCGTCCAATATGAAATTGCCGCATCTAGTAAATTTCCCTCGAAGTGGTAACACCTGCGCGGCCCAGGTGTTGTATAAATTGTAGTTTCCAATACCTCGGCGACGGCCTGATTGATAGCTCTGCAATGGAGGGGATTGAGGCCTAGCGGTGCGGGTTCTTCAGGACCAAAATGGTAGAAAAATGTTAGGTCTGTGGAATGGTGAATTACCGCCTCTGGGAGATTTGTGTGCTGGGAAGTCCACGAAGCCTGAATTTTTTTGCACAAATTTTTGTTTGTCAAAATATCCTTTATTTTAAAAAAATACTCATCTATACTAATATTATAAAGAGGAAAGATTTTATCTTTGTCTGTAGAATAGGCTCCGAAACGTCCGAGCTGATTTGAAAATTCTTTCATTAGGAACTTAGAATTTTATCTAAAAAGTTAGAGATCCGTATGAAAACTTCAACGTAAAAATTTATTTAAAAAACATTTTTATGTAATCGCCAAACAATTTTTTTAAATTTCTTAATTTTTGAAATACATACATTGTTAAATATTTCAGTACGTAGGTACCTACTTCCCTAATCTCTGAAGTAACTGGTACCAATAGGATATTTTTGACAAAATACCCGAGCGAAGCCAAGGCGGCCGCTAGTTTATAATATTAGTATCATTGAAAGCATCACCGCTTTCAATTGTTTGGTAAACCCATTATCAGAACCAGATCCATCATTACAAATATTGAATTTCCTCGGTTGCTATCCGCTACTCCCTAGGCTTCAGTTATTGGCGTCTCGTACACCTGCCGTTCAGGTCCTTAAGTTCGTGTAGTTCCTCGTCCGCACGATAGAGGCGCTGCACCAAATCACATAGAAAAATAAGACGTCGACAAATTATTATAATGTAAGAAATAAGGTGTTATTGATTTTCTCTTCACAATATTTTGTCTACCAGTGGAAGTGAAAAAGAAAACATCATCATCATCATCAGCCCATATTAGTCCACTGCTGGACATAGGCCTCCCCTAATGAGCGCCATAGCGCCCTGTCTTCAGCTTGTCGCATCCAGCATCTGCCAGCAGTCTTTCGCAGATCGTCATCCTACCTGGCCGGAGGCGTCCTAAACTACGTTTACCAAGTCGCGGTCTCCACTCAAGAACACGTTTACCCCAGCGGTTATCGGTTCTTCGCGATATATGGCCGGCCCACTGCCACTTCAGTTTGCTTATTCTCTGAGATATGTCGAAAAAGAAAACACTAATACTTCATTTTGTTTCAGTATTTTTTGCGGTGAATGTACAGATAGGTAATTTTCTTTAAACTGCCGCGATCTTTTGTTTTTTTAGAGGATTTGTAATATCAGTGTGGATAATGGTATTAAAAAAACAAATGACAAACGATAGGGAACATTATGCTACACTGTAATATTCCTATGTTGGTTCTACAGAGGCCGTCTGTATTGAAGAGGTAGAGCGACCACAGAGCGATAGGCTACAATAAAGCAAAGAATTATGTAGTACTAACATTATAATACAATATGTGACACAATAAGGTTCCTATGGACTCAAACCTACTTTTTACAGACCTCGTGTAGGTCCGGAGTAGTAGAGCAACCACAGAGCGATAGGCTACATATAGGTACATGTTTCACAATAAGGTTCCCATGCAAGTAGGTTTACAGCCCTCGTGCATGTAGGTACTGCATATAGAGGTAGTGACCACAGCGCGATAGGCTACATCTAGGTACATGTTTAACAATAAGGTGCCTATGGAATTTCAGACTGAGTATTAGTATTATAGTAGCGGTAAAACTTAAATTAACAGCAAAATAGCTGGCCGCGAAACCGGTTTCAAAACGAGCAACCGTGGTTGCACGGCGCGCTCAATTGTTTCGGGAGCGTGAAACCAGAAAGGCTTCAGGCGTTTCAGTCGATGGGTAAGCGGTTCGATCCTGAGCGGCGTGCTAAATTTTTGCATGTGAAAATTTATGACAAGTAACAGGGGAATTAGTAGACGAAAATATTCTGTAGACAAGGGGGATACTTAATTCTGACGCGCACTGTACATGTTTCACAATAGGGTTCCTATGTTAGGTTCTACAGAGGTCGTGTGTACCTACTGCGTATACCTTGGTAGGTGCGACCGCAGAGCGATTCCAATCTGCGGGAACAGGTGCGCGCATTCACAGCCTCCTCCGGGGCTCCACAGAGCAGCCCTACCTACCAGCACAGATGGACCAGGCAGCATTTATAGTATCTTGAGTTATGCTTCCTGTCTATGGGACACGATTGACTCTGAAAGTCTAGTTAAAATAAAACTTATGACGTTTTCTTAATAAATAACTTAGGTTTCTCTTTTTTTAAGCTGTCGCAGATTTTTGTTCTTGACGAGTTCCAGATGGATTAGCAATACAGATCCCTATTTCATCATGATATTAAAGAGAACAAAAGAACTTACAACTGTATTGTTTAGGGTAACAAAACGGAAGTTACCTTTGGTGCTCAATTAATTTATGAAATTTGTTCAACACTCTTTATCTATATCTATATTAATAGTATCAACATCAGCCTATATTAGTCCACTGCTGGACATAGGCCTCCCCTAATGTGCGCCAAAGGTGGCGTTATTTCATCTGGGGGTTATTGCCCATAATCCCCATGCTGGGCATGCGGGTTGGGATCGATATTAATAGTATAGAGGAAAGATTTGATTGTTTATTTGGTTCCGAAACTACTGGACCGATTTAGATAATTCTTTCACCATTAGAATGATAAACATAGACTATAGAATTATCAAAAAAGTTAGGGATCCGTATGAAAACTTCAATAATGATCCCCAACTTGTAAGTTTGAATAAAACTTTTAAATTCTGTTATATACCCTTGCGAAGCCGGGACGGATTGCTACTAATAAAATAAATTAAGCGGCAGCGCTAGTTTGGGCCGATTAATGTTTTTAAACTTACGCGATCTGAACACATAACTAACGAAACGTCGAGAAAAAAAACAAAAACGTGATAAATACCCGTTAAAATAGTAGTATTAATGATTATAGTTTGGGTCGGTCTAGTCTTAATACATTATATATCACAGGAAGATTATGTACACCATCTGTATATTTTTTTTAAATTGTGTGCCATGAAGTATCAAAATAAATAAATACTCCTTCAAGTTTCAAGTCACTTTAATAAATATATAATTAACCAAATCTGTTCATGAAAGCTTCAATGCCACGTATGTCTTTACGTACACACGTCAAATTTATAACAATTGACCCTCTTGCTCGGGGTGAAAAAAAACAATGCTCTATAACTTTCGTTTTAATTGCGATTCTGTACATTTCCGTATGCAAATTATTAGATACAGTCCAGTCTCATCTGTTGTATACTCTACACTGTTGTATACTCTACACTGTTGTGATAATCAGAGCCCAGGTGCAGGTTCCCATCCCGGCCCGAACTGAACAAGAGTAACACGCTTTTACAATTAAATGTTATTATCTAACCTATTTGTTAGGGTTAAGTTATTTTTGTTTAATTTTTAGATGTTTTAAATTGAAATGAGAGTGATTATCTTCATTCGAACTGTTAATCACTATCATAGTATTAAACAAAGTCGCTTCCGCTGCGCTGTCTATTTATGCGTAAATCTTTAAAAATACTCAACGGATTTTGATGAAGTTTTTTTTAAATAGATAGAGTGATTCTAGTGGATGGTTTATATGGTTAGGTGGAATAGTAATAAAATACAAAAGGTAATAAACGAGAGTCGAATATCTCAGAAACTACTGCAGCTATTGACTCGAAATTTGAAATAATAATAGATTTTGTGCGCCTATACAGAGTTATAGAAAAATAAATAAAATCAAAATGAAGATTTTCAGTATAATAAAATCGAAATTTAAAATAGGACCTACAGAGTCAAAGGTAGTCAAATGAAAGGTAGCGGTTTGTAGATTCGTTGGTGCTATAATGGAAAATATAAATGTGAGCATGAACCTACGTATATGTACAGATGAGTAAAAAAAAAATCTCATTATGAATTAAAAAATTAAGGGGTTACTACGAACCTATTATATGTGAGCGCATTGAGGCGATACGGGTGCGACGTGAGCCGCACTCACCCTGATGAAGTCCCTCGTTAAGGGATGAAACGTTGGTGTTCTTACAACATATTTTTTTTTATGAAACAAAATCCACAGCTCTTAGTTCTAAGTAATAAAAAGATAAACTTATAACATAACCTACAGCCAAAACAGGATTTACATTTTATACAATCTAAAATTGACTATCACTAAAACTTAAATAGAGTAGCTAAAAATAAAGTGTTGACTCAAGTAAGTAGAGTAAGAACAAAATAAATCGACACAATATTAGTGTACCTGTACATAATAGACGTACACTAATATTGTGTCGATTTATTTTGTTCTTACTAATATAATAGGTTCGTAGCTAACCCGCTTCATTCCTAATGAATTCATCAAACGACGATAGTTTTTATAGTACTTAAAAAAAAATCTAATCATCCAGAACAGATGTATAGGTAACTTTATCGCCTGTACAATATCAGCTCGTCTCGTCGATGGCGGCGGCCATATGCTTTGTGTTTCCACTGCCAGCACGCGCCATTTTACCCCCTAGCAACAAAACTTGCTAGCGTTACTTCGTTCGTAAAGTAACTTCGCGTCGAAAGATAATTAAATAAATAAATAATGCTGGACAATTCACACATTATCTAGACCTAAGCTAAGAGCTTGGTTATGGGTACTAGATAACTGATATACATACCTAATAATATACGAGTGCATAGATTAGATATTTTGTATTATATAGACAACGAACAGATATTGAACAAATATTTGCAGTACAATTTGAATTTATCAATTTTTGGCGACACTAATTTCGTAGAAGTTTAGGAACATATAAAAATATACATACTTGAGTACAGTTCCCCATTCTTAAAAAATCTAAATAAACGGTGGTAAGTAAAGTATGTACCTACCTACAAATGGTTTTATAAAAAAAAACATAATCACATTAAAATACTTTTTCTACGTGTAATAATAGTATTTAAGAAGAAAAAGACTTTCTGATTGATATAAATTTTATGACATAAAAATAACTATTTTTAAGTAACGTTACCACTATAGACTCGTGCTATCCTACTGTTTACCCAGCTGCGCGGGCGCCTGAAACACAACACCGCCGCAGAATAACATACAGTTGGTAAGAGAATAACACGATCGCATAGATTAACAAGCAGTTATTATGAGACAACGGGGTAGTGCAGAATAACAAGCAGTTACTATGAGACAACGTGGTCGTGCAGAATGAAGACTTGCGACGCCGACGTTCATATGACGAGTTTTATGTCACGAAGCGAAAATAACTTGACATGTGTTATCATTATTACGTAAAAAGGATGGCCAGCTTAGAAAAAAAAAACATCGTTAAATAAACTATTGCGGCGAGTGGTAGATGAATCGTCGAAAAAAATATACCTTAACCGAATAGAGGGCCTCCTTTTTGAAGTCAGTTATAAAGGTAAAACTTTTATTAACAAAATGAAATGACCAAATTAGAACTAGTAAAAACGATTCAGCTAACTGCAGACTGTTGCAAATAAATTACAGATAGCTGAACTAATCCATAAATATCGTTTTAAACAAAAATAAAACTCTCAAAGTCCACCAGGTGCAAACAGCCGGCAACAAACTGTACTAATGTGTTTGGAACTGTACTCCCGTTTGACGCACGTCACTCAACACAAACCATTTGGATAACTGATGCTGATGAGAATCACCATTCGGATGGTTGATGGAAATCATCAGGTGAATGCCTGTCTAGGTCTATAGCTTGACGCTTTCACTGCCCAGCCTCTGCGGTGAAACCCGCATGGGCGCATCGAGACTACTAGTAGTTAAAGATTTACAAGTGTGCAATGAAAGTGTAAATTGTTGATTATATTATTTTTTTTGTTTGGTGTTGTGTATAGGAGTTTTTAAATTTTGTTTGGTTGATAAAATATTATCCCGATATATAAAATATATTATGTATTTAAAAATCGTTTTAAATTTTTTTGTCGTTAATTCTTAGCTAAGGTGTTACGACTTATTATTCAAGGGGCTTTTTTATCAGCATCAGAATCATTTTATTTATACAGGTATAATTTATACTATGTATATTATATTATATTATTTATACATAGTATAAATAGTAGGTTTCACTGTATCACTTACCCTTGGTGCGTATGAATAGTTCGTATGAAAATGAAGTTATATCTACGTTCTAATATAATATGATACGAGCTGATGAGCTGCGTATCAGAATATATTTTCAATAAAATGTCTTTAAAGTTATAATTTGAGATTTTTCTTGCTAATAATATCAAAATTATTTCAACACGGCCTGAAATATCTAAGCGCCTTATTTTTTTACAGGATCTAAGATCTTACAGGATACGTCACAAAATACAAATTTCAAGTTAAACTCGGAAATAAAGTGAACAGTTTCAGTTTATTTATTGATAACAATTATTATTATGAGCCGCTCAGGCGATGGCCCCAGGCAACAAACAGCGCCTAAAGCGCTGCTGAGCGGGAGCCGCAAATAGCGCCCGTATGGGTTTGCACTTTTACAGTTATTACAAAAAAACTAGGCAATGCATTTCATTTTTAAAACTACATAAAATAGATTAGTTAGGCGTTATATCAACATGCATCACTAAATGACAATCAAGTTCTTAATTTAAGTACCTAAATCACGTTTAAAAATCACGTTTAAATTTTTTATTCACTTGCAGAAAACAATGTATATTTCCGAAAACAAACAATAAAATTAGCGGGTTTCGTATTATTACAGACCGTAGATAATCTACAAAATCAAATAATGATAAAAAACGAACTGGCCACTAGAGAAAACAAAAGAAATATCCTCCTAAAATGAGGCTATCAAACCACAACAAACTTTTCCACAACTTCACGGCAATAGTGTGGCTAATTTCTTGTCTATGACCAATAGAGTTTTTGTTTTTATGCAACAGTGATGTCCAACGAGAATCAATTTAAATCGACTAAACGCTAGTGTCACGTCTTAAAATCGAATGAATAACATTTTTCAACCTCTAGTAACCGAATCAGCTGGGGGCGCGGAACCGAGCCCACATCGCTTGGGCACGTGCGCGTCGGGTATCAAATTACAGCCCGCAGCGCCTTAGTGGTATGTCATGTTCTTAATTTACTAAAAATTTAAATCACTAATAATGAAATTCAATAATGATCTTGTGATCAGTGAATATGATTTTTGGTTCACTTCCACCCATAACACAAGCTCTGCTTAGCTTAGGGCTAAATGATGCTGTGTGGATTGTCCAGCATTATTTATTTATTAATACTTCAATCATTTAAGTAAAGTATAGAAGCGAGCGGGAAACATCTAATAGTTAACCTACGAAGTTAAAACAATTGCTTAGATCAGTGTCAATATTGTTCAAAAAGTTTCTATAGCCCAATACAAAGTAGAAACTTACATTAATTATGTTAAAAAAAATTGTTATTGAATTTCTGTGCATAAACTTAAAATCTATAAAAAAAATATTCTTGAGGTGTTAACTAGGTATAATCTATTATGCCTGAGTACCCACTACAAGCTCTTTAAAGGTACCAAGTGAACCAAGAAGAAACTAGTTTACCTACTCTTAACTAAAGTTGAACACCCCCAAAGCGCAACATCCACGCCAATAGCACACACGAGAACAATAAATATGATTTGTACTGGAATTCGTAGATAAAAGTACCCCCTATGTCCGCGGCCTATCGCGTGCTGCGGGCTCGGGTAGCGTCGGCAAAACAGCCTATGAAATAAAGGAGTGACTCCGCTTTTTGGACTGGGTAGAACAGCGCATATATTTTGGGATGAAGGGGAAAAAATAATATTGGGTAGAAAAATTGTGGATTGAACGGGAAGCCCTCGAAAATATCAGACTTTAAAAATTCCTAGGGAATGGTTTCGAACAGTTCAGTTCAGTTTCCAAACCCTTACCACCCACTAATCCACTTAACCCACTTATCGACGTGCTCTGTCTGTCCTTTTTCAGTCTTTAGTATCTCAGCAACCACCGCAATTATTATTTATTAATAAATTATTATAAATTAGTAATCGTTACCTATTTTTATTTTTAATAATCATTTGCTAACCTTTCGACAGTTATACAAATTTCTAGATTCGTTGTGTAAAATAAATTCCTTACTTTCAATAGAAATGACTATTCATTGTCTGGCACAAACAGGGCTTTTGTTTTAAGCAACTTTTTTACGCGTACCTATCACAATTCAAAAAATTACGCTCGTTTGGCCTAAGCCTTTACAAGAGTCCTGTAAGTTCTAAAGGAAATAAAGCACTTTGATTTTGATTTTGACAATCTTCTTGGACTATTTAAAACTCACGGCCCTGACCTACAATTTGACGTTGACATAAATAAACAGGCTTGCAGTACTTATCTGCTGTCGTTACCGCAGAGCTGCATGCGGGCCGTGCGATTGCTTACCCGGGCCCGCAGCGCGCGATAACACAGCCTCTGAGTTATGCAACCCTGGTACCACAGACTGGTAACTGTTTCCTGTATTGTAAGCCTGGCTTATGATATTGACCGTAGGTCACGAGGCACCTTGTTGAGTTAATAAAATATAGGTTTTCTTATACATTATTGAAGTGGAATTCAACGTGAACCAAGACAAGTGCAGAAGCTAGTTCAATGTCGTACAGTCAGATGATCCACGCGTGACTGGGATGGGTGGGACTTTTTCGAACTAAGATATTTGAGGTCTGTGGTCGATGGCATAAAAAAACTTGCGTCGATACTCACATTGCTTTATTTCCATTACACCTTACTGGTCGCCTGAATGCCCGCGGGTTATCTACGCTATTTTCTCGAGAACTCTCGGTTTTGGTTTTCGGACACTATTAGGCCCAATTTCACCGTTTTCTGCCGAAACCAATACTAACAAAACACAACAAACGTTCAGTTTAATCGAGTACAATATCTTAATACCTATAGTGTGACACCACCGCAGCAACTCTCGATTTACTTCTTGAACCTGATGATCGTTGAACTCGTTTAAAGGGCTAAGCTATGTTTATCTTAAATTGAAGGCGTTCAGTTGCATCCGGTAAAATTGGACCTAAGTATGAAGAGGTTCTATACCATTCTGAAAGCACGCCTATAACACATAATGTTATTGATTGAACTATGACTTAGTCGCTAAAATTCCCTACTAAAGCACCACGTCAAACTTCTACGCCGTAGGTACGTTTTCCGTTTTGTAATTTAGCAATTTTCCGTTTTCCCTCGATAATTTCCTCAAAGGGACGGGACGAGGCGTCTTGTTCGCGATTAATTGTCGACAAACAGAATTAATCATCGCTCGCACCTGCCGGCAGAGGGCGCCTCTCTGCTGTGTGTCAGATTCAGGAACTACTAAGTATCAAATGTTACAGAAGTGTGGCATCATGGCATGGTTTCTATCTAGACAAACTAAAGAACATTTATAGTTTTTTGAGATTTAAACCATTGAAACCATTTCTGTATTTATTAGCTAATTGCGGTACACAGAAGATCTTAAATTTAGCTCAAGTTCTACACAATCTAGGAAGGTAGGCACCTAACCTACTATTTGGAGCGATTTGGATCTATTTTAAAAAAACTAGAGCTAGACGATAAAGAGGAAAGATTTGATTGTTTATTTGAATTGAATAGGCTCCGTTGCAGGCCTACTGTTTTCTTACTCTTTTTTCTTCGCGTTTTTTTAAATAAATTTTCTGTTGTTTTTAAAATGACGCATTTAAAACGATAAAATGCATGTGACAGCACTTATGAAAGAAAAGAAGTAATCATAATGAGTTCTTTGTACGAAACGCCAAACCCTAATATTCAAAACGTAGACCGATAATCCAGTGTTACCTAGGAATTCTAATTGCTTTTACTATTTTGCATCAAATGAGTTTACTTTTGCATCGCCCCAATTTCAAATTTGGAATTAAATTCAAACTTAGAACCTATCCACCTGCGCGCATTACCTAAAACCGAGTTGGTTGATTGGTTCGCTTTTAATCAAACTTTCCCGCGTGCCGGTGACAGCTCGATTACTTGGCGGTTGCCAGCGCAGTGCGTTTTCGACAGATCTGGCGGTTTTTTATTGACTTTCTGTTATAGTGATGTGGTGAAAAATTTATGTTTAAGTCTTCTATTGAGCTCAACGTATTTTACATAAATCTCTAGGATAATCCGATATCGATCGATTTTAATATTTTGAAACTTAAGCTATCTGAACACATTATTAATAAGACTTTTTAACCGGTATTTATTTATCGATGATGGTTCTGTTCTACAGGAGAAAGATCCAGTGATAAGCTGCCCATCTCCCGATGGATATCTAATTGACACTTGTGAGAAGAGTTGGCTAATGTCAATTCTATGCCGGCACCACAAGGTTACGTCTATTTATATAAGATTTTTTTTTTAAATATTTTTAGGAAAAACTATATAATTATTTAATTTATTAAATATATTTCTTTGAATACTTTTTGTAAAGATATTTAAATCAAGGTACCTATTAGATAGTTAAAGATAAAATAAAATACAAAAACCATAGGACAAATTGACTAAAATGTTCATTACGATACTGCAAATTATTTCCCTCAAAGCTGTCAAATTCACCCATAAACTTCAGCTGGCAACCCCAGCTTAACATACTCGATTATGAGTAAAAACTGTGTCATGTCACCGCCACGCGATATCCAAATTGCTTTTTGCTTTTTTCAGATATCTTCCTGTGCTGAAATTGACGGTTTTCAACATGAAAGGGTTTCTGTGGTTTTATTCGTGATAGCGAAAATGGAAGTGAGGGCTTTGAATCTGTCTAGAGCAGTTTCGTGTTATTTAACGTTAGCAATACAATTATAAGTATTAATGTATTATTAATAATATTGTATTACGTATATCAGTCATCTAGTACCCATAACACAAGCTCTGCTTAGCTTGGGGCTAGATGATGCTGTGTTGATTGTCCAGCATTATTTATTTATTTATTTATTTATTAATGTAGGCCGTTGTAACTTAAGTATTTTCGGTTACATACATAGAAGTAGTAACTAAACACGCACATTCCGTGCTATCGTATAAGATTTCACATTGGTGACAGTACCTATTCATTAAAATTGAAAAATCAAAAAAAACTAAATACAACAAAACTCGTCTAAAGTATTTTTTTGTTGGATATACTCGTACCAAAGAATTTATATAAGAATTTATAGATAGGTAGTCAAGATACATTAATTGTTAAGGTAGAGCAGAGATGAAAAACGTTCTCATTAAATTCAATAAAAAAAAAATTATACTATAATGACGATTTCAACTAAATATCAATACAATACAAAAATGCTTTCTTGTACACAAAACAGAATACATTACAAAAAACATGAATAATGGGCGAGGTTATCGCTTAAAAGCGATCTCTTCCAGGCGACCATTAGATGGAAATAATATACGCTAGCCGAAAATGAATACGTAAATTCAGCCATATTCGAGTGTTTATCACTAAAGCCTAGTATTTGCGTCGTTTGAGCTTTGTCATAGAGATACAAAACCTTTACGTCTCATTGAATGTCAGGGCCCGGCTCGAACCTAAGCCTTTGGCGGCGGCTCTGCCGCTGACAGGCCATTAGCGACCAAAGTCGGGCACTAACTGCTAGATGGTTATTGGCGAAACGCCGTACTGCCTTTGAACTGCTGGAAACATTAGACGCTGTTCTTGATTATAACCACATTATAACTCTATGTGCTTTGTTGAATGCCTACTCAATAGATTTTTTATTGATGTAGGTATTGTGCTTTACACATTTCATTAAAATTGTGATTATTTCCTCCTAGCCGAATTTCGACCAGTAAAATAGCCTTGTGTGGAACCAATAATTTGTGCCTAAGGCTGTGTGGAAACGCAAGGACACATTTTACTTCTTTTTCCCTTAATCTCATAATTTTGTTCAAAGAGAGAGCACAGCGGCACATCGGGTCAAGCGCAGGTCCAGCGGTTTAATGTGGGGTTTAAAATATGTCTGAGATGAGGGCAGCAACTAGATTGATGTCTAGAATGTTCTATGTTGAAGACAGTCGAAGAGCGACTCGTTCATACTTTCGCTCATTGGCTGCGTCTATACTAATATAATATATTTTAATATAATATAATTTTTTTTTTGTTTGTTTGTTGTTTGGATGGCTATGAAATATTTTCAAAAAGTTAGAGTTCCGTATAAAAACTTTAATAACATAACTCAATACGCATGAAACTATAAATAAGTACGGAAGGAGTATCAGAACAAAATAATACGAAGCCCTCCAATCAAGCAAGCGTGCCAATCAATCAAAAAGTATGCTGGCCATCGCCATTACGGCTATAGACACCAATTGATGAACCCCATTGTAAACAAACCAAAATAAACAGAAAACGCCGTCTTGTGTGGTTTGATGTTGCAAAAGTCACAATGGGTTTGTCAATAAAAAACACCGGATCACATTTCGTAGATAAATTTCTTATATCAGCAACTTATTTTATCGATTTGACGCAAAATTATTATCGACATTATAAATCAAACACAAGCACAAAATCTCGCCAGTGCTGCCAACATGTAAACATGTAAATTTTCCAGTAAGTGTGGGAGGATATTAAAAATGTTTTAATTCTCATATTTTATTGACTTGAAATTATGAATCAGGTATATAGGCATTTATTTATCATCCTGGTACCTATAAAATAATATGTATTAAGTATTCGAAATATAATTAGGATATTAAATTTCAGTTTGTAATATCTATACAATAGCTTAGCTTTAGGGATACGAATTTCGAAATTGTTTTTTATTTGAGCTAACCTCCAAAATAGCTGAACCCATTTGGATAATACTTTTACTGACGATCATGCTACGCAGATGTTATATCGAGATTATCGATAGCCGTGGGGCATAACTAAAAGTCAATATTTTTTCAGATTTCCGGGTGACGAAAATTGGAAGTTAAATTGAATTCGCATAATCAGAGAATCTCATAATTAAAATAATTTGAAGCCCACTAAATCAAGTGTAGCATGCAATGTGCATGAAGATTTTTCATGTCAAAGCATGCGGGCATTATATTATGTAATACATACATTTTTATTTAGAATGTATCAATAAACAATGAATATGAGAATAATGTATATTTTTCACATAACATTTCATTGATCTTCCCAGTAACAATCATAATAAGATATGGCTGCAAATGTACATTTAAATAATTATATTTTTTTTATATTATATTGGTTAGGCATTTCCATAGGAACAATGTATGCGAAGCCGTAGGCAGAAAATGTTGTCAGCCAGTTAATAGGCACAAAGAATTATTTATTCAAACTAAAATTAGACATGGAATGAGACTTTGTTACTTCTGCACACACACTCAGAGGCCTGAACAGATTTTGTTGAAATTTTTTCGATTAGCATAGTTACTATTTAATCCCGGGAAAGTAAAGTGTTCTGTTCTGTTCTTGTGGGACATTAAAATTCACTGCAGTTAGCACCATAAAGCGCTGGCGTAAATAGAAAATTATAAAAAGTAGGTCTAATAATCACGATTACCGTGGCTAAAGCAGTACCTAAAATGATTCATTATAATTTTACATAT
Organism: Eupithecia pulchellata; assembly: GCA_963931895.1. Lineage (NCBI taxonomy): Eukaryota > Metazoa > Arthropoda > Insecta > Lepidoptera > Geometridae > Eupithecia > Eupithecia pulchellata. Next base: position 447,892 of record OZ007542.1, on the reverse strand, counting down.
TCATATTAATAAGTGAACAATTATTAGGAAGAATATTTATAAAAATTATGGGTAATTTTTTATGTTTGATTTGACAGGATTCTATCCGTACTTTTCATAAATCCATGTCAATACGTATGTGTGTGATTGTGTAAAAATAATATGATATTAGATACCCGTGCGGGCGGACTGCTAGTTCTGAATATGCGCTGTTTATTTTCCAAAGTGACCAAACACGGAGACCGCCATTATGGATATCTACACAAAAAAATAAATAAAAATAATCTAAGAAGCTTGACAAGTCTGCACAAGTATTCTAGCAAAAACTGTAACCTACGCATAGCAACAGTTACAGAATATTATTAAAAGTCGCAGATATCTTTATATTTTAATAAGCGTTCGAAACTAATGCCACAGCTGTCGCAATCTGATACACTCGACTCGATGTTCTTACCTTTTTGTTCAACTCCTACTATAACTAAATTCATCTAGAAGGAATCAATTCTATTTCTGTAATTCTGTTGAAGTATTATTTATAAACTAACTTGGGTATAAGTATCTTAGTTTGTTTTTTCTTATAAAGGAGGTACTGAAATTCATGTTGATCATGATATATAATTTACCTATTCTATTATGTTGTAAATGAGTTATGTAGTAGGTACCTATAATACAAAATCTGCTTAGCTTGGGGCTAGATGATGCTGGAAAAATAAACCAGCACAAGCCAAGACAGAATAATAATCCAAAAAAGAATAGGTTTTATTAAACTTATTAATTAATTGTGTATACACACTCTGGTGATAGCTTCGATTTTTAGGTAATAGATATATATAATTGACAATAATAGTTATTATATTATTTGATTCGGTGGTAATTTACCATGTAAATAATATTTTAGTCTCATCTAGTAATTACAAAAAATTAATAAAATTGAGATATCGACAAAACTTCCCGACAAGTTTTCTGCAAACAATAAAAAATATTTTTTTAGAATATACGAACTTTCCTAAAACAATAAAAAAAACCAAGACCCATAGCAACTCGAAAATTAGCACCTTTTTCCATCGACGACCCACCCCCTCCTCAAGGGTGGCAGAACATCTGTGCGCAATCCCTTACAGGCGGCTGTCAACCGCAGGAACTTGCCTACCGTTTATTTATTTGAAGCCCAAATTGATTCGTTTGATATGCCAAGCGCCAGGCCGGCTGAATGCGCGCCCGATCCTAGCCTCCATTTTGGCGGAGTTTTGACATTGACAGTTTTGATTCATCGTTGCATGCGTGGGAATTTGGAGGGGATTTTGAGTTTTGATCTTGAACAATGCATTGAAAATTGACTGCGCTGAAGGACAACAGTGAAAACGCAACGCACAACTGCGAGCTGTTGGAAGGCGGAATAAAAAAAGAAATTTAACATAAAAAAATGTGATTGTACATTCTTGTTAGCCCTCGAGTCCGTTGAACGGTCGTCATAGTTTTTAGTGAACAGTACGAAATAAAATAATTGATTATTTTCTTTTCCTATAATAGTATTATTTATAAAACAAAATATTGATAGCGACTTGAAAAAACTAAACGTTGGTAACATTTTCTGATGATACGTCTCGTAATTTTTGAGCAAAACTTTTCCAAAGCCATAAACTTAGGTACATAATTTCCCACTGCGTACTAACGGCTATACGTGGTCGTTACCGCCATATTGAAAAATTAAGCATAAAAATGCACATTAGGTACCGGCATGCTGTAATATTATACGATTTCCTAAATGAAATCCATATAACACGCCAGTCGGTGGCACATGGCGGCGCACGCAGACCTGCCTCTAGTTCTGGAAGTGGCAGTCGCTGAACGCATTCTGGACGGTTACATTTTTGTTTCTAAAATTTTAGATTTTGTTTTTTTTTAATTTTTATTAGGTATTTTAGTAATTTTTAAGAAATCAGTGGGAATACAGGAATGTGGTTTAGTAATTTAGCTTTGATTTTATATTGTGATTTTGCATTGCACTTTTTGATTAGTCAGTGAATGAAAACAGAATGGTAACACAAGGATAAACCGATATTTAAGTACCTATTTATTTTAGAAGCAAGATTATTAGTTGCGGTGATTGATAAAACCACCAACCACCCAATCCGATTAAAGAAAACTTTTTTCAAAATTTATAGAATAATAATTGTTTTGGTCAATTCTCTGTTTAAGAAGCAAATAAACCGCAAGATATACTGCAGTATTCCTTGGCGTAACATTTAACCCTCTGCCGCTTCCAGAACGTCCCTCGCGCGACATTCATTAAAATTTGCCAAAGCCGGCGCCCGTCCGCGACACCTGACGCCTGGCCCCGACCGAGCCAAACGACTGCGCTGTTTTGTACGCCATACATTACTAGCTGGCAACAGCACGCGACTGTGGTCTGTGCGTCTGACGCGCGATGTGCGCGGAAAGCTTAGATTTATGTTTCGTAAATCAAGAACTTTTAAGAATTTCTAAAAACTAAGCGTTATTTTTCTATTGACTCAGTATCTTGTGCTAATGATGAATCTTGTTCTAAAAATGGTAAAAAGTATTCAAAGTATGAAATGCAGCGTTGTTTTAAATTACTTGTCGGTAAAGGATCACTTTTCGTGGTCCATGGCGCTTAAATACATACATCAAACACGAAATGCATAAGGAAACTCAAAATTTCAAAGCTAGAATGTACCATATAGCATATAAGTATTAGGTCTCCTACAGCATATGGCTCAAAATTTTTGCCATAGCAATCTAGGCCAAACAAATATAGGTCCTCAAATGGGCATAATTTCCTAATACATTGTTGCATTTAGATCCGAATCTTCCAATCCTCGGCTTCAGAACCCGCAATGTACCTACGCGCCGCGATACTGTTGGAAGACAACAGCTGCCGCTAGCTTGTATTTATTGAAATTGTAATTTAGTTTTTACGGCTTCTGTTTTGGATTGTGCCGTAGTTTACGTTAGTTTTGTATTTATGTGATTTGTGTTTTACTTATTACGTAAAATGAGTAAGTACTGTAACTTAGTCTAGAAGTTATCTAGAAACTCAGGCATTTGAATAAAACGTGCCGATGCTGTCAAATCTAGTTTTATTCAAAAGGAAAAAAAATAGAGATGTCTTTTGCTACTTGCTAGTCGACTGCCAAAGGAATCGGCTGATTTGTGGGTTATTTTAAGTAATTTTAGAGACGAGACGAATATGAGACAGGGAAAGGAACCAAGGCAAATGTTATTTTACGTTTCAATATGTATGACCGATTGTAAATTAAAAATATTAATTAACATTCAAAGTTTTTACTAATGAATATGTTTACATGAATTATAATTATTTATTTTATTTAGAAATATGTATAAAGTAAGAAGTAATAGTCGGCACTCTTTGACGAAAAAGTCGCTGACGTCGCCGAGTTGAATGAGTTGTGTGGAGATATTTATATATTTAGATAAAAAACCATCTAATGATGCCACTTCCGTCAACCATAAACAAAACAGGTCTAGATACGATTTCACGGTGAAGAATGTTCTAAAGTTTAAAAAAAAAATAAAAAGAGTTCTTACCAACACAGTGTTTCCACCTAACTAGAGAAAAAGGCCAGAACATGGGAATTAATTTAGCCACAGGTGTCCGTTCCCGACTCCGGCTGATATATCGCGACGTGCGTCCACCAGCACATGAGGTTCAGACTAGCGCGTGCACTTTACTTCTCTTCTATAACCTTACGTTATTATATGACTACTCAGGCTTTTTTAAGCCGGACAATCTACACAGGACCATCTAGCCCCAAGCTAAGAGGAGCTTGTGTTATGGGCTTATATGTATATAATATCAATATCATTACACATATAGATATATTTTTTTTGCATAGAAAACGACGAGAACACCCTGAAAAAATATCTACAGCACTCAGTGCCAATCATTATAAACATAAGACAATTATGAAATATAAAATTTAATTGTGTATACTTAGTTAAATGATACCCCTATTTAATTATTAGATGTAGATACAAGGGTAAATATTGTTGAAATTACTTTAATTTATTCTGTTAAATACGTTAATTTCCTTTTTTAATAAATACTTATTCACAGTCAGAACGAAATTCCACGAATCATTATTTTGATAAAAATCAGCATTTCCTCCTTTGCAAAAATTCGTGTTATTTTGGTAGAAAAAACCAACCACAATCTATCGAAACCTTTCAACAGCTTTAAATAATATTCTAACCATGTTATTCTATCCCAGCTGATCCCGGGGTTGCGGGGTGCGGGGTGTACGCGACCCCACGACCCCTCTATCGGTTAGGGGTGCCAGTGGCACGGGATGAAAAATGCCCCTGGCTCAGCTGGGCACGTCACACACGCAAGGCAGGGATGGACTTAGGATTCAATTTGGGGAGGGGGGGGGGGGGAAAGAAAGGGGTGTAAGCTAATTAAGACATGTAAGAAGAACAACACTGAGCAACTCTCTCTCTTTCAAGTTTAACTCATATTTATTTTGAACGACGTAATTTCTTACTTAAATAATTGGTAAAAAAATAGTTCAACCAGATTGAAGGGTGCTGTGATATGACTGTGGGTCTGGCGAATCAAAATATCATAGCCCCTGCAGGGGTGCATGTAATAGATTAATTAAATAAAATAAATGTATGTATATATTGAAAATTGTTTATTAATCAACCACAATCACTGTTGTGAGCCTTACAGTTAATATTTTAAAACAAAACTCAAAATATATTTAAAATATATAATTCCTTTATCTAAACCTAGACAAAGATTACTTAGCTTTAACAATTTGTGAGGCAGAGCTCCGCTCTGTCCGACGGCTGCTTTCCAAGTGAGTCCGCCGGCCGCGCTCCGGCCATTTTATATCAGCGAGTAAACAACTACCCGTTTGAAGTATTTTATGCTTCTAAGTTCACAAAAATAGTAATAATAATCTTATTTAAATTATTAGATTATTTTGCAGATAAAACTACGTATAAAATACAGTTTTATATGCAAAACGAAAAATAAAAGTAAACAATACAATCAATGCAGGTACTTTTTTTTCAGGAGCATAAACACAACTATACATTATGTTTATATTATATTTAAATAATCTATCACGGCCAGACTGACCAGTACTTCGTTCTCGAAGTACCATAATTACCCAGCAAATTAACCTGTGTTGTCTCATACTGAGACTACAACAGTTTGAGATCCCTGCCCTTGACATACGACACCTTTCACCTGCTGCAGCATGAATTCCAGTGTAGTATCAGGACAGAGATCGACCAGCAGTTCTATATATTTATTTTTTTATTTATTCAGTACCTTGACATGAAGACCCTGTCACCACTGCAAATGACATTCAGGTCTACATCAGGCAAAGAATCGACCAGTGTTCTATTTATATATTTTTTTATTTATTCAATTATATTATATTCAGTACCTTGGCATGAAGACCCTGTCACCACTGCAAATGACATTCAGGTCAACATCAGGCAAAGAATCGACCAGTGTTCTAACAGCCCAGCTATGTGTATGCTCCTTACAATAACATTTATAAGTGAAAAAATTAAAACTAATCATACAAAAATAACTTATTTACAACAGAGTAGCTAAGTCACAGTTCGTCCAAAATCAAACTTATTAATTAGCTTTATACAATACAAAACCAATATAATTTAATGAAACTGAATTAATTTCCCAATATTAATATCTCCTCATTATTTTTATTTTAAAAAATAATAATCTATCACGGTATCAATCAAAGTGATTCTTCAAATTTATTGTTCTGTTCAAGCCATTCAACAGGCCATTTTCGCAACTTTTCTTTAGCTATTGTTGGAAAATCTATCATTTGGCAACTCTTCTATTATTTCATGGACTCTTTCAATTTATGACCAAGTGTAAACATAAGGCTAATTATCTATCAGATTCTAAATTAATTATTGGTTGTACTGATCAACAACTTCATCTAGTCGAGCTTGTATGGGTGGTATATTTCCTTTTTTTAGTTATCAATAATCTAGTAGAGTAGGGGAAAATCCTTATAGCCTTTTGAACAGTCGTGCTAAGAGTTTGTTGTACTTTACATAAAACGTTTGGCCATTCTGATTCTTTAATTTACTTTGTTAGCATATTTACCTACGTCAGATCACGTGCTGTCATGCGAATCAAAATAAATAAATAAATAAATTGGATTATTAAATTTATTATTATTTAATTTATTTATTTACTACCTATTTATTATTATTTTTTTTTTTACGGATAAATTCAAAGAGATAAACGTAGTGACAGTACCATGTCCATGTATTTATGAAAACTTGGTGTACACTCATTAAATAATCAATAAGTTCACTAAAAATAGACACGTACATAATTTAAATACTAGAAATAATAAAATCGCGGTGCCTACTACTAGGCTAAACAAAATTGATGTATTTTTTAAAGGGCAATGTACCTATACGCTTCTACAACAAAACTCCAAGTGAGTTTCAAAAATTATATATATATAAATTCAAACGGATTGTCAAAAATGTTCTTAGCAAAAATCCTCTACCCGCACGTAAACGGAACAGTAAAGCTTTTACAAATTAGAACAAAATAAATTGAAATAAATTGCTAAATTGCGATAAACTAATTAAAATTTGCTGAAAAAAGCTAGTTGCATATTAGTTTTTGTTCAACCAAATAGATTTTGCATATTAGTGTGTCTGCGAATCGGTATTCATCGCGATCGTGACTCTGCCCAACTGCGCTAACCATCGCGACTGTTATCAACATCATACGGGCTAATATTGTTGATTTATGATGGTGGGATTGTGCGAATGCTGTAATCAAGCGATTGGAGTAACACAGAAAAGGATCAAGTGTGTAAAGTGCCAACTTCTCTACCATTCTCACTGTATCAAATTTGCCAATGACACAGTGTCCCGGTCACAATGGCAATGTCCCAAGTGTGTGGCTCTGCGAAGAAGGGAAGGCGGTGACAATTCCAATACACCGTTACGTGATACAACAAAACCAACACTGCCTGCATCCGTGACTGAAGGTAATTCACGTCCAAACACTCCAACTTCGGACTGTCAAACCGATCCGAGGACAGCAATAGCGGAAGCTGACGCGATGCTCGGCTCAGGTACCGGAGACTTTCAGGTCCTTCTCGATAAAATAAATGCGATGCTAGACTCCAAGCTCCAGATGATTAAAATAGATATAGTAAGCCAGTTGAAAGCTTCATTTGCTGATGAAATTAAAAAAGTTACCTCTGACTTGAATCAACTTGAGGAATCACACAACAACCTACTCAAGGAGCATGAAACCTTAAAAATCAATCATGACGAATTATGTAAAAAGAACCAGGTTAATGAGAGCCACATAGGCGAGTTACGCAGACAGTTTGGCAAGCAACAGCAGTGGGCGAGAATCAATAACCTAGAAATTGTAGGACTGCCTGAGACATCTGGAGAATCTCCGGTTGAGTTAGTCGTCAAGATCGCCAAACATGCTGGAGTAAATTTGAGTGCCGAAGAAATCGAAAGCGTCCACCGGGTCCAGCCGATGCAAAAGGTGGAAGGCAGACCTAAACCTATCGTGGTCAGGCTTCGAAACCGCTTAGTGAAGGACAAAATCATCTCAGGTCTACGTAAGACAAGAGGGGTTCGTTCCGGCGACATAGGCTTGAGAGGAACTAATAAGAGCATTTTTGTTAATGAACATCTTACACCTGACAATAAACAGCTACTAAAGCTTACAAAAATCAAAGCACAAGAAAAATCATACAAGTTTGTTTGGATCCGAAATTGTAACATTTTTTTAAGAAAAAACGAAGAATCACCCGTTGTCGCAATAAACACGGAAAGGGACTTACAGAAAATAGTGTAATATTAAATCTTAGTCTAAGTTTCATATTATTAATGCATGATTTGCTCAACCTATATGACCTTTTGCTTATTAGTATTACTTACTTGTCACCAGCTCACCTTACCTTAAATGTGTCATACATACTTTATAATTTCTCACTATTTTGTTTACATTTAGAGCGCGCATCACGCCATTATTTCCATCACACTACACACCACAAAAACACACAAATAGTCATAAAACACTTATCATATACAGTCGTACTACATACTAAAACCATGTCTTGCCGTGTAAACTACCTATTCAATGCAAGGTTATTAATATTGGTAAAAAACGCTTTCAGTAATATCGTTCAGCGAATAGATTCTAATAGTCATAATGAGCTTTATTCTTGTTTAGCTTGTAGCAAACCACACTATAAATTTTCAAACATAATTTTATACTTAATTTTACCGTTGCTATGACTTCTAAAACATTAACACTTATTTATCAAAACGTGCGTGGTTTGCGCACAAAAACAATGCAGTTTCGTCAAAGCGTATTGTCACAAAGTTATGATATTATACTTATCACTGAAACCTGGTTAACCGATGGTATCCTCAAAGGTGAGCTCTGCGATAGTTCTTACGATTTATTCCGCTGCGACCGATCTAAAAATACGTCTCATAAGAAAATTGGTGGAGGTGTAATGATATGCACAAAATCACAACTCCAAGCGCAGGAGAGGTCTGAGTGGTCATGCGCTGGCGTCGAGTGCCTGTGGGTGACTGTGCCGGGCCGCGCGCTCGGCCTAGACCGGCGGCGGAACCTACACATAGCTACTGTGTATATACCTCCCGACTCTCAGCAGTCAATGCGCTTGCTATCCCTGACTAATCAAATTGCTAACATAACTGTATTAAATCCAGATGATTATTTTATTATCACCGGAGATTTGAACTTATCGCATGTAACGTGGTCTCCGCTAGGACCTTGTCTTAATAAACAATGCTCTATTGAACTTCAAAATCAAACTAGAAACTTTATTGATATGTGCAGCACGGCTGGGCTACTACAAAATAACTTTGTTCCAAACTATAGTGGTAATATTTTAGATTTAGTGCTTTGTAATATATCAGTTGATGTGAAAAAATCAGATTTTAATTTTGTTGCACTTGATAAATATCATCCGACCCTGTTGCTTGACGCATCTGACCTGGTCGTACCGAAATTAAAAAGAAAAATAATTACGAAAATTTGTTATAACCGGGCGAACTATGATAAAATTAATAGTTATCTTGCAGAGTTAGATTGGTCATCTATTTTAATTGGAAATTCGATTGATGTAGTAGTGAATAATTTTTATAAGACACTTAACAAATGTATTGAGCAGTTTGTACCAAGAATTACTTGCAACTTGACTGATTCTTATCCGAAATGGTTTTCTAAGAGCCTAATCCATATTATAAAGGACAAATTGAAAGCTCATTCCAAATGGAAAGCTTATAAAAATCCACGTGATTATGACGAGTTTGCGATTTTACGTACACGACAAAAGCTGATTCAGAAAAAATGCAAAGAATCTTTTATTGAGCGCATGCAGTCTTACATTATAAAAGATCCCAAACGACTTTGGGGTTATATGAGCTACTTACGTAACGATAGTACTAGCTACCCCAATACGATGAAACTCTCGAGCGAAACTCTTAGTAACGAATCAGATATTTGTAACGGGTTTAATTCTTTTTTCGAAAGTGTTTTTCAGCCAGTGGCACCCAGCTATGACGGTCTACTTACGGCATATAAAGAACCACCTGATATAGTCAATAACCTTTTTTTGACAGATGACATTCTTTTAAAAACACTCAAATCTCTGGATGCTAAGAAAGGGGCAGGAAGCGATGGCATACCGGCCATCTTCATCCAAAAGTGTGCGAGCTGTCTTGTTTTACCCTTAAAAAATATATTTCATCTATCTGTCAATGTCTATGGGGCCTTTCCCAGTGTATGGAAAGAGGCACGAATCGTTCCGGTTCACAAGAAGGGCACGCGTAGTAGGATTGAACACTATAGACCTATATCAATCTTGAACTCCTTCGGTAAAGTCTTTGAGCGAGTGATCTATAATGTTATCTGTCCTACTATTAGTAAATCAATACCTGATGAGCAACATGGGTTCATGAAGAAAAGGTCTACTACTTCCAACCTCACGCTATTTACCGATTACGTCCTTCGTAGCATGGATAATGGTATGCAGGTTGACACCATCTATACAGATTTCGAAAAGGCCTTTGATCGTGTTGACCATATTATCCTTCTTCACAAGATCTACTCACTAGGTATAAGGGGAGACCTGCACAGATGGCTTACTTCGTATATTTCCAATAGACGACAAGCTGTAGTTATAGGTGACACACGTAGTGACTATATCACCATTACTTCTGGCGTTCCTCAAGGTTCCATATTGGGCCCACTACTTTACAATGCCTACCTGTTTGACATCGGAGCCTGTTTTACCTACGCAAAATACCTAATGTTCGCTGACGATAAAAAAATTTACATAAAAACAAATAGTACAGAAACATGTCTTAAATTACAAGAAGATCTTGACAATCTATCAGCTTACTACACTAGAAATAGAATTACCGTTAATGCTTCTAAATGCCAACACATTACATTTACCCGTAAACTTAAGCCTATAAAATTCAATTACAAACTAAGTGATAATATAATCCTTAAAGTAAATTCAGTCAGAGACTTGGGTGTTACACTGGAGTCGAAGATTATGATGACTGAACACATAGACACAATAGTTAATAAAGCGTATAAACAGTTGGGATTCATAAGGAGAGTAACTAAGCCATTTAGCAGCATTGAATGTATAAAAGTACTTTATTTTGCTTATGTCAGAAGTATTCTAGAGTACTCATGCTGTATATGGTCTCCGCGTTATGCAGTTCATATAAATAGACTTGAAAATATTCAAAAGCAATTCATAAAATACTTGGGTTTTAAAAGCTATCAGAAATTTGATAACTATCAAATCGGTTGTAAGTATTTCAATATTGATACTCTAGAACAAAGGCGGAGACAATACGATATGGTTCTCTTGCATGATATTTTCAATGGCGCAATAGACAGCAGTGAACTATTAGCAAGAATTTCATTACAGGCTCCTAAATATCGCACAAGACATACACCGTTGCTTAATATGCCCCAAGTATCGACCAATTATGGCCAAAATTCAATATTGTGTAGATTAGTTTTAACATATAATAAAGTCTACCCTGATCTGGATATATTCCATTCTTCCAAAATGGGGTTCAAAAAACAAATAAGACAACGTAACTCAGAACTATAACTTTTCCAAATTTATCATAGATTTAAATATGATAGATTTCAAATTATTACAATTAAGACACAGAACACACACACACACACACACACATACACGCAGGTGGCTCCTGTTGCCCGGACTCTTAAGAGACCGGTGTCCTCAGGGGCCCTACACAAACACACACTCACACACACGCGCGCTCATATCATAAAATATTTAATAATGATTTCTGTATGTATAGATAACTTAATTTAGTATTATAACTCTTTCTCTTTCTCTATTTTTAAAACTTTGCTGTTTCCTTTTTTATATTAATCTGTGTAATCCTTTTTGGCCTTATTGTTAACTAAATTTTAATTATTCTAATATTTACTGTAACGCTGTGGTTTACCTCAATAAATAAATAAATAAATAAATAATAAATAAAATAAATAAAATAAAAAAGGCTTACTGTAAAATACCAGATAAAAATAGAAACAGAAACTAAAAGATGATAAAAAGAAACTCCAAAACTAACAATCTAACAAGGTAAAGATTTCTTGTTCGCTTCTTTACCTTTAAAAGATTGAAGTGAACAATTAATCAAAGTGATCACTTTATTTCCTAGTATTACTTTCATGTAATTTGTGTTTTGTGACGTGTCTAAGAGTCCTGTAAGGTCTAAAGGAAATAAAGCACTTTTATTTTGTTTTTGTTGTATTTGCATTTCCATAAACAAAGCCTGTACTTGAGTTGAACTGAAGTTAGTTCCTCTATTCGTTATTATTATTATACTACGTGGCGTGACAAACAAAGTAATTATTTCGCGTAAAACAGATTAAAGTTCGTGACCATTTAAGCTTTTAAGAAATTTAATATACAGAATTTTGTAAAGCATAATTATGTATAATGAATAAGTTAAATGTTTTATAACGTATTCCCTGGCTTTATCCTGCTCTGGATACTTTTGATCAAATTTTGTGAGCAGATTCTGGTATAAATCGGCGAAAATACCTACCTTGCCAAGCCCATAAACCGACTTACTTCTTTTATAGAAGTCGGAATTGGAGATTGAGTTAGTCCTGTTACTTTCATCTCACAAGGCCTAATTCCTTCTTCTGAAAGCCGTACTTAGACCCAAATAGTAAATTTTTTTCAATGTTTATTGTAACCTAGCAGAATTTAGGGCTTGTAATGTTTGTGCTTGTAAACCTTCCTCTGTCTTGAATACTAACAGTAGCGGTCCGCCCCGGCTTCACACGGGTATTAAACAAAAATTAATTTTCTAATTATTTGTAAATATTCTATAGCCTATGTTTATTACGGAAAATTTAAGTTTCTAATGGTGAAATAACCTTTCAAATCGGTCCAGCAGTTTCGGAGCCTATTAAATTCAAACAAATAATTTAATATTTCCTTTTTATAATGTTAGTATAGAAAAACTTTAAATGTTGTACAGCTTGCTTATGGCTTTTTTTTTTAGAAGACCCGTTGCAAATTTCGAAGGGCATTTACTCAAAATGATTATTAGGTGTAACAAATCCTGCCTATTTGATTGAATCTTCCGCTAAGGTTATCTGGTGAAATCCATTTTTCACATCTATGATATTAAGAAGTCGCTCCAGTTGGTCATCAATAAGAGGAAGAGAGTACCTATCTCTCTTTTTCTATTATGTTATTCAAAGCCCAAAAATCAATTACGTAATAACAAAACACTAATAACAGTGCTGGCGGAAAACTAACACTGGATTTTGAATTACTTTCACGGATTTTTTTTATTCTGTACCTATCCTTAAGAATTTATAACTACAGTAATATTAGAGTAGGTATTATTTAATCATATTTCTCCCTATTAAACATTCATACGAAAAATCCTTTCTTTAGTTACATAGAACTCAATTTCCAATCAAATGTCATCAAACTATACCGGAGTTATTGATTTACAAATATATGTAATTTTCCATTACCTATTCCTCTAACAATGCAAAGGACTCAAAATGACAATCTAGACATAGCTACTGATTTATTTATATTAATTTATATCACTACGTTTATAATACAGCTAGTATCAACTAAAGCATAAATCGTCACATCTCTTATAACTACTGGGGCTAGTTTTAAACCTCTATTTGTATTGAAACAAATAAATAAAATAATCAATAATGCCGAACTATCTACAGAGCATCAGCTAGCCCCAAGCTAAGCAGAGCCTGTGTTATGGGTACTAGATGACTGATATACATAATACAATATTATTACATATATATAGGTATTTTTACTATACATATAAAACGTCCAGAACACCCTGAACACATATTTGCAGATCGTACAAATATTTGTCCCAAGGCGGGAATCGAACCCGCAATAAAAAGCCGATTCAGTATGCCCTACCTTTTTTAGTTTATTTTCTCTGTTATTGAAAATTATCAAATACTTTTTTTTTACTTGTTTTTTAGTATTGGCCACAACAGTGGGGGCGTTGGTTTTATTAGAATCTAAAGGGCGTTTTCCACTTTTTTTGTTATATACGTATTAAACAAAGACAATAATTCTGCAGTTGTTTTAACACGACTGTTTCGCGAGGCCTTTTTAACAGTTACATCAACTATACCTCACCGCAGACAAGCTCTACTTGATGTTCTTAACTAAAAAATTTTTTGTACTTCCTAACAATCTCAATTTCACACTATCATATTCACAGTATGTATACGAAGAATTTGACGTTAGCAACACAGCTTTTATAAGTTTTTCGGATAAGTTCCGTTTATCTACCGTTGTGATGTGGCTCCAGCTATCAGCACCGTTGTTGTTGGAGGTCTCAGGATCGAAGGGCGGCAGCACTACGTCATCACCGCGGCGGCGATCGGACACAGCACCTCAAATGGCCTACAGCAGGCTCTCCAACAATGCGGGGTCCATATCCCTGGAACCGTGCTCGAAGATTCCTGAAAAATATATATTTTTTTTTAATAAATTTATTTATATAACATGAAATAGTTCGGTTATCCCGCTTCTGATAATAGATTAATTAAATAAAATAAATGTATGTATATATTGAAAATTGTTTATTAATCAACCACAATCACTGTTGTGAGCCTTACAGTTAATATTTTAAAACAAAACTCAAAATATATTTAAAATATATAATTCCTTTATCTAAACCTAGACAAAGATTACTTAGCTTTAACAATTTGTGAGGCAGAGCTCCGCTCTGTCCGACGGCTGCTTTCCAAGTGAGTCCGCCGGCCGCGCTCCGGCCATTTTATATCAGCGAGTAAACAACTACCCGTTTGAAGTATTTTATGCTTCTAAGTTCACAAAAATAGTAATAATAATCTTATTTAAATTATTAGATTATTTTGCAGATAAAACTACGTATAAAATACAGTTTTATATGCAAAACGAAAAATAAAAGTAAACAATACAATCAATGCAGGTACTTTTTTTTCAGGAGCATAAACACAACTATACATTATGTTTATATTATATTTAAATAATCTATCACATGCATAGTTGAACGTGACCCCATATTTTTCTAATAAATATTTTTTATAAGATCGCATAATAAAGTATTTCTATTTCTTTATTGGTTCTTCTTCCGCGAAATCTCCGCAATCTAGTTCTGAGGCAAACCAATAGTTATTTATTTTTGTTCAAAAAATACTACAGCCCTATCGTGTCATCCTGAGTCCGTCCCCGCACATGCCTATCGGGAAGCGCCAAGGCTTTTATTTGCATCGTTTTCGTTGTTTTTGCACTTCCGAACGGACTTTAGGGCGTCGGTACACTATGATAGCTGGTGAGCTAGCTTACTAGAAGACAGTACTGGGTGTCTGGGACTGGCGTACGTCGTGTTACGTACAAATCGTATCTTTACGATTTGATTTTGATATACCTAAGGTTTTTGTGTTATGCAGCGAGATTTTTAGTTAAATTGAATCTGAAATTATTAATATCAATAATTGTAAGCGTCTAAGTCCATCTGAATGAAATCAAACAATAGTGTGTTGTTTGAATTGGTGTTGTTGAAAATATTCTTACGTGCAATAAGAATAGATATTTGTTTTTCCGCATTAAAACTGAATTCATATCTTATTCCTCTGAAGTCCCACGTACAACTTGATAATATTGTTCCATATTGAACCTTAATGTTTACCTAAATGTGTAAAATCATTTCCCTTAATTCCACGGGGTTAGGTACCGTGGAATTAAGGGAAATGATTTTACACATTTAGGTAAACATTAACGTAATAGAAGACATTTAGAGACACATTTAGGTAAACATAAACACGGGGTTAGGTACCGTGGAATTAAGGGAAATGATTTTACACATTTAGGTAAACATTAAGGGTCTTAAGGGGAAATCTGGAAATACATTTTTCAGTCTAAAATACCCCCTCTCTGCTTTTTCTTATTCCATTTTTCTCCTTTTATCGAATTTTTGATTCCGTCTAATCTTAGCAAACAGTGCTACCTCTGACTTCCTTCCAGTAGCTACCACAGTGTAATGCGGGCCTTAGTCCGCCATATTTCACAACTATTGTAGGTGACAGATAGGGCAATGGGCCAGACTGATAGGTACTCAAGTTTTTGCTTAATATGTAAAGAACATTGTTAAATTAATTGCTGGCGACATTGATGAAAATAATTAGAGACCCGAAAACTAAAGATTTTGATTAAAAAGTTTAAAAGTAGTAGTTTATTAGGTTTTACAATATGAGAACCTGAGTAGGTAAGTAAATTCTTTATTCAGCTTAAAGGTTTCGTAGCATATCGTAGCGGTTCGTAGAACCTCGCAGCAGCTCGTAGCACCTCGTAGCGATCCGTAGACCCTCTACGCTTTGTAGCGCTACGAACGAAGGTTCAAATTATAATAAATGTAAAATGCAATGTTTTCTACTATAGAGGTATAATACTAAAAGTAGAATACATAACATTATTCTTTATTTTCTTAATTTAATAGATAACCTATTTAGGCAAATTAAATAATAATTATTTAAAAAAACCAAATTACACTAAAAGTATTAACAATAGACAATTGAGCTAACTGCAAACTGTTGCAAACAATCTACAGGTTGCACAACTGATCTATCTTAACAATTAACTATAGATGAAAATTCTTTTTAATATAATTCAGATTCGTCTTCATATTCAATAACTTTATTTATTTAGGCTTACAAAATAAGCACTTAGACAAGTCAAACATTTCATACAGTAAAAAAAGAAATAATTTGTTATTGATAACTTTTTAGTAAAGACACCTTTACTAAAAAGCTGTTCTTGAACATTTAGTGTTCGGTATGTAGTCGGGGTTGCACCCTCCACTGTGTAATAAATCAGTGCATAGCTAACCAGCGATCGTTTCACTTGCCTGTCCCGATACGTAACATTTAGTCAATCTGATACTATACTGAAGGATAGGATTCGTAACGAATTGATCCGACAGAGAACTAAAGTCATCGACATAGCTCAGAGAATTAGCAAACTGAAGTGGCAGTGGGCCGGCCATATATCGCGAAGAACCGATAACCGCTGGGGTAAACGTGTTCTTGAGTGGAGACCGCGACTTGGTAAACGTAGTGTAGGACGCCCTCCGGCCAGGTGGGATGACGATCTGCGAAAGACTGCTGGCAGATGCTGGATGCGACAAGCCGAAGACAGGGCGCTATGGCGCTCATTAGGGGAGGCCTATGTCCAACAGTGGACTAACATAGGCTGATGATGATGATGATGATGATGATGATGATACTATAAATAAAATTTATCAGTAGGTCCGATAGTTACAAAACTAATATCCGAAACTGCTAAGCCGATTTTGACGTGACGTTCACGAGCTGATGCTATAAGGAGTAACTCGGGCTTCTATTACGGTTCAGCGCAAAAGCACATTTACAAACATAAAGTAGATTGTAAAACCAACAATAATAGTAACCTATTAGGGTTAAAATTTGCATGTCTTCTTCTTTCCAAACATAGCCAGGTCCCAGCTGGCTCTGTCCGAACTCAAACACGTCGGACAAACAGACGCGTGTTTGTATATCTCGATGTACGGGCTACGGGAGAGGGTGACCTGGGATACCTTATTGATTTTAATTTCATATTTCTAGCGTAGATTTCGGAGTCAATTAATTTGATCATATCCTGTTCAGTCTAGTGGACAGTTGATTAATAATTTTAAGTCATGAATGTATTTGAATTGTATAGTTTATTTGATATGTAGATTTAATTGATATATCTCTTTAATATTCATGACAAATAAAGATTATAAAGCTGGCATAGAGCTTAGCCAAACACTATGCCCATGCAGTTATTTATTTATTTTTGACTGAATAATCAATGTAATGTTTCACAGATTGTTTCTTTTTGAAAAAAGTGGTGAACTTGGAAAATGTTGGGAAAAATACTTTCGATATTATATTATTCTTAGGACGGAGTTTAGCATCAGAAATTGCGTTAACTATCATAATGTGCTTTATAACTACTCTTTCATGTTAGGCCCACGAGGGCTTGGCTATTGAAGAGTCATCCTAGCCTGCTACTGAGTGCTACTTATCCCTGTTCACCCTGTATCTGTACGTAGGTGTGATAATTCTGATTCGCTGCATGCAATTAATGATATTTGCGGATTTTGCTCATCTGGAGATATGGGGTGGTTTGTCGCTAAATGGGTTTTAACACCCACATTGGGTTTTGGATGTACTGGTGCCAGGTTGAAAGAAACAAACACGTTTTTTTGGCTCACACCGATTAGTAAAAAAAAAACATTAGTAAAAAAAGAGATCCTTAAAAATATAAAAAAAAAATAGATAGTTCAGCCTCAGCGTAATGTTGCTCAAATGTAATCGAGCAACACTTTTCTGGACCTTTGGTACGTGCGTGTATAAAGCTGTACGACCACACAAAACAAATTACAATTTAAATCAAGAATACTGTTCGGGATCTAAAAAAACCAACTAAACCAATCGCCTCACAACCTCCGACCAAACCAACAATCGATCTAATTTTCGAACGAAACTATTCAAATGCGCGGAGTGGCTGCAGAGCTGGAAATACGTTCATCATCGTAATCAGTAGCCATCCTACTGCTGCTGTCTACCTTTCTTTAGTGCCTTCCTCCACTGTCCTGGGCAAGGCACAGGCATCTATTCCTATCTTCCTGCATACTACCTTCTAACACTAAGCCTTTTCTTCATAACAAATTAAATGACATTAAAAAATGCCCTTCGGCCACTTAGGAAACCAAAGGTTCGTTAGAGTTATTTTTCATCTTTCGAAACCAGGTTTCCAAAAAAGAAAACAAATTCTGTTGTCTAAACTGGTTTCCAGTTCAAATAATAGACTTTTGGTTTGAAACTCATTCACAAATTTTAATATGTATGTTGGCTTCTGCGGGATTTGAACCTCCGACGTTCCTTCAGTACGCGCTAACCCTGTAAGTGGCGCTAACGGCGATAAAGTACTAAGAAAGTCTCAAAGATTTTCGACGAGTCGGGTACTTGATTTCGAGTTGGATAGCGCGTCCCGTACCGAGAAAAGGTCGCGGGTTCAAGCCCCACCAACGTCAACTTTTTCGAGATATTACTAATTTGTTAGTGCACCCCGAGTGCGAGCACAAGAAATCCATTTCTTCATATCATTTTGAAATATATTTTTCGGTGCATGACTCACTCTTACCCGAACCTCTCCATAAAGCAGGCTGCAAATTGGAATCGAGTCAATGCCGGCAGCAGCAGCTGGCTCGCACGATCTTTTCTATATTAATGCCGTAACAGCTGCGCCGCCCGCCCAACGCCGCCCGCCTAACGCCGCGCCGCCCTAGCGAGTCGCCTGGGCAGAAGTATAGCTCTTAGCGTTACACTTCTATAAGAAACTAGCGGTTCGGTTTCAAACGAGTTGGTTTTCAAGAAATTTAATAAAAAAAAATTACGTTGCTTGAGTTACATTATTGAAGTAGCTTTGATAACGTTAAAGTAGTTTTCATACTGAACCTTAAAATCTTTGAAAATATTCTATAGCCTATCTTCATCAGAGATAATGTGAATTCTTGTGGTGAAAGATTTTTTCAAAGCGGTTTAGAAAAAAAAAAATTACAATGATCTAACTAAATAAAAAAAAAAACACTAGTATTTACAATTGAAGCAATTGAGCTAACTGCAGACTAAACAAAAAAAAATAAAAATAAAAAAATAAAAATAAAAATCGGTTTAGTAATTTCGGAGCCTAGTCAATTCAAACAAACAAACGAACGAACAAATGTAATCTTTCCTCTTTTTAATTTTAGTATAGATATAGATACTGCCTGATCAAGTATAATCCACGATATACTTTATCAGTAAGTTTCGTTTTGTAGCGCATTTAGAATAAGCCTCCACACTCACGCGAATGAATCACGGCGCAAAATCGCGGGTCGCGGCGAGAAACTGCCAAATCCTCCAAACTTGAATCACGCGCTCTGTACAAACTCTTTGGTACACTACACACCCTTTGGTAAGGAATTTGATTGATTTTAGTGGACGAAGCCTCAAACTGCTCTACTTTTGTAAAAACAATCATACTTTTTCAGTGTGCGACGCGAAGCCGTGATAAATATGCGAATGGAATCCACAATCATAGCGGGTGTTGTGGAGCGACATAATAAAATGAAGATTTTATAAACTATTAGCGGTCCGCCCCGGCTTCGCACAGGATGGGATTCCGAGATATGTTACAGGGTTTCCATGGTTACCTTTTAGCTACATCTTCCGATCATAATGAACGTCTCATGCGATTTGTGACTCATATTTGAAGGATGATGTTCATAATATTTGTTTAACATCGTTGCAGCCGTTTTTATATTGCTTTTCTCCACCTGTACCAGACTTTCGAATTTTTGTCTGTCAAGTTATTTTATTCCGAAAATTGAGTTGTTTGTGAGATGTAGAAGGTTCCAATTCTATTTGCTTCCTACTTATTCCGATAAATTGTTTCCGAATTGGATGAAATAGAGCTTCCCTAATTTTATTTTGACACATCTGAGACAGAACTTTTTAACCATGTAAAGTTTTTATATAATTAGAGCCCTAATGCATTATTTATATAAAGGTTTTTATAGTAAACTAGCGGTCCGCCTAGCTTCGTACGGGTATTTAACAAAAAAAAATATTTTTTATGCGGATCCCTATTTTTTTTTAAATATTCTATAGCCTATGTTCATCAGAGAAAATTTCAGATTCTAATGGTGAAAGAACTTTTCAAGTCGATCCAGTAGTTTCGGAGCCTATTCAGTCCAACAAACAATCATATAATATTGGTATAGACAAATAACAATATTTTGTCAAATTTTTATATTACGTCATGTGCCATAGATCAAATGGACCCCATCATATTGCCATCGTCTTGACATACAAAGGAAACCTCACTCTAGTCTTGATACCGAGACATCGGTTGTATTTTGTACAACACGTTCTATATCGGTTACTTTGTATCAGTTTAATCGTGTTTATTGCTATGCCAGCGGCGTGTGGCGAGCTTCCGGAGGCATCTGGCTCTGCGTCTACCACCGAATCACAGCTGGTTGTAGCTGGTAACATTGATATCTAAATAGAATAAAGAATAAAATAGTCTATTTGCACTAACAGGCTTAGAGTGGTCAGTTATTAACAGAAAGTAAATAATAAAACATGTATTAAAATGTAAGCCCGAAGGCCACAAAATGTCCTCTGCCTCAGCATGAGTTGGTTGCTAGTAAGCAACCAACGCTGGTCTAGATTATATATAATGCAAAGATGTGCTCTAGATTATAAAAACTTCTTCATCATCATCATCATCACCAGCCTATAATAGTCCACTGCTGGACATAGGCCTCCCCTAATGAGCGCCAAAGATGGCATTATCATTTGGGGGGTTAATGCCCATAAAAACTTAATACTTGAATATGATCTTGTGGTTTCCATGATAGTTTTTTTTAATTTTATTGGCATTGATATGGATCAGTTGAGCTACCTGTAGTTTGTTTGCAACAGTCTGCGAAATTTGTCAACTGTAATTTTTATATTCTGTTAAGTAGTGTAATGTTCTTTGTTTATGTTCTGCAGATACTTATTATGGCTGGCATTTTACAGTTATTTTCCGCATTTTGTTATGATAAGAAAATTCTGTTGATTCAGTGCTCTTTCGTTTAAAATCGACTTATCTAGACGTTTTTCATTTCGTCGATCTCACGACTGCATGATACGCCGTTTATTCCTTCACTAGCGACCCGCCCCGGCTTCGCACGGGTGCAAGGCTGCTACTAATGCATGATACACATACAAACCTTCCTCTTGAATCACTATTTATTAACCGCATAAAAATCCGTTGCGTAGTTTTAAGCATACATAGGGACAGACAGCGAAAGCGACTTTGTTTTATACTTTAGATGACCAAAGCCGTATATCTCGTCTCTTCTCGTGTTCAAATCTAGTTCATAAAGAGTAGGTAGCTATACATCTCTCGGTTTTCATTTCCCCGCTTTGGGCGCACATCTGTGCAATGACGTAAGCACGTGCCCGCCACATGGCGCCGCGCCGTATGTAACCGCGGACTCTACAACTACGGAGGGCTGACTTACGATAATATACTATTACTAGCAGTCCGCCCCGGTTTCGCACGGGTATATAACTAAAATTTCGAAATATACACACTAACACGTTACATTAATGAAGTTTTCATACGGATCCCTAACTTTTTTAGCTGCTTAGGACTTTTGACATTGACCGGCACTACATTTTTTGTTGCCTTCCACACCTTAGTGACGAGCTGTGAAGTTTATGACACTCCGTAACTGACACTGGCAGAGCCGTAGCGAAAAGCAAGGGGCGGAAGAAGAAGAAAAAGAAGTTGAATATATAGCGCATGGTTTTATTATGAAATGTTTCATGCGGATTTTTTTTTAAACATTAGGATTCTCATGGTGTAAGAATTTTTCAAAACGATCTAATAGTATCAGAGCCTATTCAATTCAAAAAACCAACAATGAAATCTTTCCTCATTATAATATTAGTATATACATATATCCTACCTTCTGCCCGCTTGGCAAGTGTTATTTCGGGATGGAAAATACTTTTTCTATTATTCCCAGCCTAGAACCTAGAACAATATTTATGATAAATTTCAATCCAATGCATTGAATAGTTATTGCTTAAAGAGGTGACAAATAAATATCCTAACCTTTTTCTTATATGATATTTTTTGTCTGTGGTTATAGCTACGATGCATAATGAGTTTTACTTTTTAACATTAACACTTTATTAAAAAAAAGTAGGTATTTATCAATGTTTATGACAAAGAGATAGCTGCTAGTTAGAAACAATGGAAAATTACAGGCAATGACGATTTGAACTGACAAGAGCAAGAACTTGTCTCTTATAATAACACAGGCCAGGGTCTCTCCAGTGGTACAATGCTCTAGGAAAGTACAGATTACAGCAGCAGTTGCTCGTCTCTGGGCGATATTACCGACAGGTGGCGCTGATGTACGCGTCTTGTGTACTCAATCAGGGTTCACAACGATTTATAAAGTAAAATGTCCCCTGCTGTAAAGAAAAGCGGGCATCGCCCCCCTTTGTAGCGCCGCAAAGGAAGGCAGAATGTGTTAAGGATTGAAATATAATAATTAAGCAGATATCGTGATTGCATTGATAAATTAGAACTCTCTTTAATAAAGAAAATACAGGAGAAAATTACAGAATTTTTATAATGAATTCCATATCCAGGCAAATGTTGCAATAGTTTCTCAAACTACCCGCAAACGATTACAACCCTTTGACATCTATCTATCGAAATCCATGTCTCAAACAAAACTCAATCACAGAAACTGTTCAACCCCTACCAGCCCTCGCTGGGGGTGTGAGGGGTGTAACGGGGGTGCGGGGGGTGCGGGGGTGCAGGGGGTCGTTAGCGCAGGTGCGGGTCGCAGGTGTTGTACTTTCACACATAATTGGAGGAATTCAAACTTGGACGGTAATTAGTTTTTACAGGACGCTTAGCTTGAGCTTGGGCTGTGCGAATAATAAAAATAATAGAAATATAGGATTATTTTAGGATTCTGTTTCCGTTGAACTCTAATAAACGGAGCTTAAATCGCTGGTCGAAGCGATATGTGACCCGAGAACTGGTGAGTATCTGGCGCAGCGCATCAGCATTGCCATACAGTGAGGCATGCAGCCAGCGTCTCGGGGACGCTTCCGACTGGTATTGATATGGATCAGTTGACCTATAAAGCTGGAACGGCTTCACAGCTTTGGATGAAATTTGATACAAAGATCAAATATAATATAAAGATAAAGATAAATTTATTCAACTCCACAAGACAGGATAGACATAAATTAGGATAGACATAGTTAAACAACACAAAGTACAATATGGAAGAATGATGCAGGTAAGGCAAGAGTAGAACACAAATAACTAAACTAATAGACAAGTAAAGCGAATAAAGTACATAAACTCGAAAAAATACACAAATAAGGTGTATAGCTTGATTAACTAATTATTTTCATATATAACATATCGCTATTGATCTCGAAATAATACAGACATTCCGCGAGATCACTGCAGGTACTACCGCGGGCTGCAGCTAGTATACAGTATGTGTAAGCACGTAGAGATGTCTGTCTGTCCGTCTGTTGCGCTGGTTATGGTGCGGGTGACGCAAGCCACGCGGCCACCTGCGTGCGATTCTTTGTATACAGGGGGATGTCGAGACAATCCTATCAATAAAACTAATCAATACTAAATGCTTATTATAGAGTAGGGTAATCTGTACTGTTGCTAAAAGCTTAGAAGTAGCTCAACTGGTTCATAAGATTACTACCTTCGATTCTACCTTCATAGGGTTACTACCGCTGAAAGGGTTTATACCGAAAATAAAATGATAATAATTATATAAATATAATAATAAAAATAATAATACTTCCCGATCTTGATTTACACTTGTGCAACTATGAATAATATGTTTAATTTGTACTCAATACTCTTGATGGTTATTTGACGACCGATATGGCGCGGCGGTCGTAGGCATAACGAGATCCAGGAGGTTACAGGTTTGATGGGACCTTAGGAACAACGTTTGTACTATCTGCAAATATTTGTTCCACCCGGAATATCCCGGTCCCATTCGATTCTGGGTATTGTATACATATTCAAAATTGATATCTCAGACGTTTTTGATAATCTATACTAATATTATAAAGAGGAAAGATTTGATTGTTTGTTTGTTTGTATGTTTGTTTGTTTGTTTGTTTGTTTGTTTGTTTGTTTGAATTGAATAGGCTCCGAAACTACTGGACCGAGTTAAAAAATTCTTTCACCATTAGAATCCTTAATTTTCCGTGATGAACATAGGCTATATAATATTTTCAAAAAAGTTAGGGATCCGCATGAAAAATTCAATAATTGAACCGTGGGCTGTATATTCAACCTCTTTTTCTATTATGTCGCGTCAGAATAGAAAAAGAGGTTGTATAGCGCACGGTGCTTGCTTTTTCTCTACGGCCAGTTTCAGTTTTGGAATGTCGAGTCAATGTCAAAAACCCCAATGCTGTTAAAAAAAGTAAAGATCCGTATGAAAACTGTGAAACCCATCGTTTTAGTGTGTATAATTTCTTAAATTTTTGTTTAATACCCGTGCGAAGCCGGGGCGGGCCGCTAGTATTCTATAGAATTATATCAAATAAGGTAGGGATCCATATGAAAACTTAAATAATGTAACTCAAAGTGTATATGTGAGTGTAAAAATATATCATTTTTGATATTTTTGTTAAAGACCCAGGCGAAGCCAGGGCGGACCGCTAGTAATTTATTATTTCAACACTATTGCACTAAAGGTTGGGTAACTTAATGTATTATTATTAAGTACCAACCTAAATGATTCCTAAAATAAGCAAGTAGCCCGTGACACCCTGTACCTATAGCAGGGCAAGTCTGGTCATCTGGTGGCCTGTTCATTTTCTCCAACATCTGGCGTTGCTCATCCCACGCTGTTACAACTCCTGTTGGCTTAGATATAAGGTTCATTTTAGAACAGCTAACTGCAGCGTAGGTTTACTGCTAGGCAAAAATAAGACAGTAAATCTAGCTTTCCCGAAATTATGCTGAAACTGCCGAAAAATGTCAAAGACATCTTTCTATGTAAGTTTTTTAGAAATGCCCCCGGAGCTTAATGACATTTTTAAGTTCTGGTATCAAAACCAGGTCAATGTGGTGCGATGGTCAGGAGCTTACTCAGAGACATACAGGCTGGAGTGCGGAGTGAGACAGGGGGGGCTGACGTCTCCAAAGCTCTTCAACCTGTATGTGGACGCACTGATGGATGAGCTCAGCAGTACCCGTGTCGGTTGTCACATTGACGGGGTCTGCATCAACAGCATAAGCTATGCAGACGACATGGTGCTGTTGAGCGCATCCGCTTGTGGCCTAGGTAAATTACTGAAGATTTGCGAGAGGTACGCTACAGAACATGGACTGAAATACAATGTGAAAAAGAGTGAATGCATGGTTTTTCAGGCCAGAGGAAGCTGTCCCGTAAATAACGTACCGCCCATAAAGTTATATGGAACTCCATTAAAGAGAGTTAGAGAATTTAAGTACCTGGGACATCTCCTAACCTCTGACCTGAAGGACGATGCAGACATTGAGAGAGAACGGAGGGCGCTGTCTGTTAGAGCGAACATGATAGCCCGCAGGTTCGCTCGCTGCTCTAGAGAGGTAAAAACAACGCTTTTTAAAGCCTATTGTTCTAGTTTTTACACATGCAGCCTGTGGGTGAACCATACGCAAAAACAATACAGCGCCCTACGTGTGCAATATAATAACGCGTTCAGGGTGCTGATGGGGCTGCCCCGTTTCTGCAGCGCGTCAGGGATGTTCGCCGAGGCGCGCGTGGACTGTTTCTACAGCACCATGCGGAAGCGGGGAACATCTCTGGTGCGCAGGGTCCGAGCCAGCTCCAACACCATCCTGAGCGTGTTCGCCAATAGGTTTGACTGCATTTATATGTACCACTCCTCGAGGAGGCACGCTTTAACCAATCATAATAATCTAAAGTATGACATTACCAAATAATTCTTGTAAATATTATTTTTCTTTGTTTTAATTATTGATGTCTTGAGCTTATTATGTACCAATTATTTGTTAATTAATTATTCACTTTATTTTATGTATTAATGATTATGTACCAATTTTATGGACCTAAAAGTCTGAAATAAAGAATTTTGAATTGAAAAAAAAAATATACGTGTATAGTTATTCTGTGACATAGCATCGAGTTATGGACTTTCTGTTCTTCTTCTAGCTACATATTTTATGAGACTGTCAGTAGAGTTTCATAAAATACGTTGGATAGAGCAACAAGTATTTTTTGAGACAGTCTAAAAGTAAATAGTCTAAACTTAACCTTAACTTGGAGTGAGAACTTAAAGAGAAAGAGAAACCTCTTTCATTTTAATCGTTTTAAAACAAAATTACCCTTTAATTGGTTCGTAGTTTACCCGCTTCTAT
This sequence comes from Eupithecia pulchellata, assembly GCA_963931895.1. NCBI lineage: Eukaryota > Metazoa > Arthropoda > Insecta > Lepidoptera > Geometridae > Eupithecia > Eupithecia pulchellata. The sequence continues at coordinate 421,247 of OZ007542.1, read as the reverse complement.
TCATAATGATACTTTACCTTAGGCCAAATCGATGGCTAGATTATAATGATATTATAAGGTATTTAAATAGGTTAAATCTTGAATAACAAAGGAAATAACAATTCTATAACCAAATTAGAAATAGTATTTACAATTAAAACAACCGCAAACTGTTGCAAACAATCGATCTCAAAAATTATCATTAAATAAAGTCCTCCGATTTGTCATTCAACGTCTCTCATTTTGCGATTTAGGTAAACTAAGTCCTTTAATACGCATCTATTTTTCTTCAACTCCTGGTTTACCACGAGGTGGTTTCTGGTCTCTTTGGACCTGGATTCGAAGAGGCAAGAAAAGACAATTATAGATTTATTTATTTAAACTAAGTTGCTACAATTTACCATTAATAGCGTCTTAAATCCTAAAAAAATTTTAAGACTCCTAAGATTGTCTTCCAAATATATACATAATTATATGTGAACCCTCACCAGATCTCGTAAATATGGTATCATATTGATGATTTTTGTGAAATTAATTATGTATAAAAGCCACCATCGGAAATTAGTGTATTAATAGCATTTGTCATATTCTATTGTTGGAGGGATTTAACCTAATTCATCCGTCCATGTCTATTTACATGCATTTACATTTGTTTTTAAATTGTTACAGATGGAGGCTAAAGTAAAAGAGGAGGTCCCAGATAAAGATTATCAACCTTCTACGGAGAGGAGGAAATGTAAGTTATTAATACATCCAGGAATGACGTCAGGTACCGACATTTACAAGTAATTAACCACGGGTCAATTACTTGTAGGTTATAGGCACAACAGACCGAGGGTTAATTAGTTCTAGGTTAAACACATTTAATAATATATTGGGTTAGAAAAAACTTTATCAGTTTCACTGATTTGTATGTTAACTACAACTTTTTTTTTATAACTGATAGACCTCCTTTTGACCACGACCTCACCTGATGGAAAGTGAAGATGTGGCCGACGGTGGATCACGCAGGTCTAGAAGACACCTATTCACTCTACTTTTGAAGAGACCCAAATAAATAAATAAATAAATAAAATCGCTCAGTGCGGGTGGAGGGTATATCCACCAGGTAGGGATGGTATAGGATGGTACTACTGTACAGTGGACTAACATGGGCTGATGATGATGATTTTAACTATAGTATAATACGATTTCGCTACGTCCAACAAATGCCTTGCCCTTGGGCACTTTCCGCTCCTATGGAAGATAGCAACGGTAGTGGTCCTAAGGAAGCCGGGAAAGGACGACTACAGAAATCCAAAATCGTATCGACCCATAGGTTTGCTGCCAGTTATGGGCAAAATCCTTGAGAAAATGGCTATCGGGAGACTGAAATGGCACCTGATTCCTAAACTTAGTACACGCCAATATGGATTCATGCCACGCAGGAGTACCGAAGATTCCCTCTATGACCTAATGCAACAAATTCGAAGAAAACTAGAGCAGAAGAAACTTATTACGCTAGTATCATTGGACATAGAGGGAGCTTTTGATAGTGCCTGGTGGCCAGCTATCCGAGTAAGACTAGCTGAAACGAATTGCCCGATTAACATCAGAAGGCTCATCGATAGCTACCTACAGGACCGTTGTGTCAGGTTACGATATGCTGGATGTGAGCATTTCAAAAAGACCAACAAAGGATGTGTCCAGGGGTCTATTGGTGGACCGATGCTTTGGAATCTTCTCCTGGACCCTCTTCTCAAAGGGCTAGACCAGCGCGGACACTATTGTCAGGCTTTCGCGGACGACGTTGTGATGCTTTTTGATGGAGACACAGCATTAGAGGTTCAAAGACAGGCCAATGCCGCTCTCGCCTATGTTCAGGAGTGGGGTATCGGAAACAAACTAAAATTTGCTCCGCACAAAACCTGCGCGATGATTATAACAAACAAACTAAAGTACGATACGCCACTCCTGAGAATGGGCGGGATGGACATTGCTATGTCGACCGAGGTCAAGCTTCTGGGACTGACCATAGACAGCAAGCTAACGTTCAGTGCACACACTGCACATACATGCAGAAAGGCACTGAACATATATAAGCAGCTGTCGAGGGCAGCCAGGACAAGCTGGGGACTCCATCCTGAAGTGATCCGTGTCATATACACAGCTGCAGTAGAGCCTGTGATGACATATGCGGCTAGTGTTTGGGCGCCTGCTACCGAAAAGCTTAACGTGCGCAAACATCTCAACGCAGTTCAAAGATTTTTTGTCCTGAAGCTAACAAAAGCCTACCGCACAGTCTCACTTAACTCAGCTTTGCTGCTAGCTGGCATACTCCCTCTGGATCTTAGGATTCGGGAGGCGGCAGCCCTGTATAAGACCAAGCGTGGGGATCCCGAGCTGATGTTGAAAGACAGAGAGGTTGAAGTGATGGCATCATACGAACTGACTCCGCACCCGGCAAAGCATATGGACGTGGAGTTCATGAGCCTGGGAAACCACCAAGATGTTGAGCAAAGCAACACGCAAGCAGTCCGAATCTTTACTGATGGCAGTAAGATTGAGGGTAAGGTTGGGGCGGCGCTTTCCCTGTGGAACAGCGAAGTCGAAATCAAAACCCTCAAACTTAAACTATCATCGTACTGCACGGTGTACCAGGCGGAACTCTTTGCCATATGTAGAGCCACGCGTGAGATTATGAAACGCCGAGAGACCAGTTTCGGCATCTATAGCGATTAGCGATTCACGTTCGGCTCTAGAGACCATCTCAAATAATGGGTCCATCCATCCACTTGCGCTAGAAGCACGCGAAAATCTTCGAGCCATCGCACTCCAAAACAAAGAAATATCTTTGTTTTGGATCAAAGCTCATGCAGGGATGGAAGGAAACGAGAGGGCCGACGTGCTAGCTAAAGATGCGGCTCTAAACACCAAAAGAAAACCGGACTATGACTTGTGTCCGGCCTCATACGTCAAGCGACAAATCCGGGAGGAGTCGCTTGACGTATGGAACCGGAGATACAAGAGTGAAAATAAGGCTGCGGTAACTAAACTATTCTTCCCCGACGCGGTCGAGGCTTTTAAACTTGTCAGGAAGATAAGTCTCAACAATGTGTTGACTCAGGTTATGACAGGTCACGGTGGGTTTTCCGAATACCTTACTCGGTTTAAGTGTAAGGAAGACCCGTCGTGCATCTGTGAGCCCGGTACACAAGAAACCGTGCAACACATTCTTTTTGATTGCCCTGTTTTCGGTCGTGAAGGGTTCGATGTTGAAAACGAACTGGACATAGAACTAAATTGCTCCAATTTGCCATCAATCATTAAAAACAAGCATCTTCGCCCTAAGTTTTTAACCTATTGTGTCAATTTAGCAAAGAAAGTAATATTAAGAAATAGATAGATAAGGTATGATTCATATATATATTGAAATATATAATATAGAATACATATACATAATGGTTAGATAGATAATAATAAGTGATAAGAGATAACAATAGATTTAAGAGAATAGGATTAAGGATGTACAAAGTCTCTGATTATGTTAGAGGAACAGAATAATAAATAAAAAAAAAAAAAAAAAAAAAAAAAAAAAAATACGATTTCGCTATAATTGTTACAACGAAAATGTGTTTTAGGAACTTTTAATTTACTATTCTCGAGCTTATCAGGCATCTAATTCATTCATTTATTTCCACGAACAATTCTCATTGTGTGCGTTATCATGTTTGGTTAAAGTATGAATTTAGTTATACTGTGGTTATACAAACCCAACATAGGCTGTAAGACACTAAGTTATGAGACGTACTTCAAATGAATAATAAAACTCTTGGTTCTATCGAACAGTACGTAATACATAAATTTGAGTTAATCTATACTTATTATTATAAAGAGTAAATATTTGATTGTTTGTTTGTTTGATTATATTGAACAGGTTCCGGAACTACTAGACTAATTTAAAAAAAATCTTTCACCATTGGAATCCTACATCATCCCTGATGAACATGGGCTTTATAACATTTTCAAAAAAGTTAGATTCAGATTCAGATTCAATAACTTTATTTCTTTAGGCTTACAAAATAAGCACACAATAGACAAGAAAAACAAAAATAATTATCATACAGATAATTATTATAAAAAAAGAAATAATTTGTTATTGATTTCTCTTGTTAGGGATCCGTGTGAAAACTCCAATAATAAAACCCAACGTGTATGTGTAAAATTTTATAATATTATGTAGTATTTGGTAAATATTAATACCCGTGCGAAGCCAAGACAGACCTTTAGTATAAATACAGTAGATTCCACAACGAGGGTACACAAACGTACCGTGGGAACCCGCGCAACTGTCGATCATAATCTCGCCGCGGCACCCGGAGGCACGCTCCGTTCGATCCACAATGATCTAGGCATGCAGGAAGGGGTATCATCATGCCGGAAGAGGTATCGTCATGGTGGAAGAGGTATCATCATGGCGGAAGAGGCATTATCATGGCAGAAGAGGCATCCTCATGGCGGAAGAGGTATCATCATTCTCTTGCCCATTTTCCAGTTGGTGGGGTCGGCGAAACATATTTTCTTATTTCTTTCTGACTCCGGGCTGTAGCTGTAAATATTATTTCCTAGGAAAATCCCAAAAAAATGAGGAAACGACCTGGGAATAGAATCGGGGATCTTAATATCAGCGACTGAACATGCGACCAATGGGTTTATATCAATACAACAGAATACAAAAGTTAAGCTATTAAATTTTTTTTAATGGCTAAAATCCTTTATTAACAAAGAAAATACAATTATAACTAAATTAAAGTTAGTATTTACAATTGAAACAATTGAGCTAACTGCAGACTGTTGCAAACAAACTGCTATTTTACTTATTATGTACATTTATTTTATCATATTTATCATACGTGAAAACTTCCGACACAATGTAAGTTTTTTGACAAAATAAATAAAATGAGTATTTCTAGTACTTCTCAATAGGTACTAGGATTAATATCACTGACGTGTTTATTTTGAAATTTATTCATACGATTATATCAATATTTTCAGTTTTATCTAGAATAATCTGTCTCTTCCATATTCTTTGCCTCCACCGCCCTCGCCGGTATTTTCATCGAGCTTCAATTCTAGCGCCCACTGGTTTGCTACTTTACTCCCTACCTATATTTACTTCCAACTCACCAACTGGCCACACTCCTACATCGAAGTTTCAGCGACACTTTCACTGAAAAATCTACGTTCTACCTAGCTGGATACAGTGATAAGGGTTCTGTAGAACTCTCGCAAATCTGTTTGAGAAGATCGTGCCTAAGTTACACAAAGTACTGAATAAAGGTTGACAAACAGCAATCATGAAGAGTTTAAACTGAATAACTTATTTGTACCGTCTATTCAGCTGTTAAACAAACAAAAAGAGGTCCCAAATTAAAATGGATAATGCTGGATAACGTGTGAGTAACATCTTAGAAGGAGCTGAATAAGGGTACAATTCGCTGTATAACTTAGGAATAACAGCATGTTTTAGCTAAAAATAAGATCTTACAATTCAGTTATTCAGCCAAGTAGAACTTATTTAGAATTTATTAAGAATTGATTTCCTATGTGCACAATTATTTTAATAAACTGCATACAAATTGTGAAATTGGACGATGATTTGGATAAAAAGAAACCTAGGTTCCTGGCGATTTCCCGCATTAACTTTAATCTCCTATTTACTCCCCTTCAAGACAAATTTCGCGTTAACCTTCATGGCCTTTACATCCACGAAGGGTCATGTAGTATTTTTCGTCATTGACGTAGACTTGTTAGGCCTATATAAGGACCGATGCGGGCGCAGTTTTGACATCCGTGCGCCAGGTGGTCTGCGGCAGCCTCTGCAGCCCTACAAGTTCACAATCAAGGTGCTTGAATGCTGTCCAGCATTTCCGGTTTTGAAACAGCGCCGTTCACGACTTGGGCAGGTCCACCGTATGCCGCAATGATATGCTCCGTCAAACTTTACTAGCCAACGCGACAATATATCTATACTTATATTATAAAGAGAAAAGATTTGATGGTTTGTTTGAATTGAATATGCTTAACTACTGGACCGATTCGGAAAACCTTTCACCATTAGAATCCTAAATATTCTCTGATGAACATAGGCTAGAATATTATCAAATACGTTAGGGATCTTTATGAAAAATTTAATTTTTGTTAATTACTTGTGAGAAGCCGGGGCGGATTTCTAGTTAGGTATATACCAGGTAACTAGGTGTTCGTGAAATACTCGTACCTACAAATAGAGAGTCGGTTTATGTCTACAGATCGCGTCGCCAGCCAGCCTTCGATATAATCCGCCGCATGTTGGTTCCCACGTTTAGAGACGTTGTTTGCACAGCAAGCAGACATCGGTTATCTACAGAGTGCTCTATATTCGATAGGTTATAGAAATATGAGTAAAAAGTATTGGAGTTTAAAAACAAAGAAGGCTAGAATCTAATGGTGCTACAAAGTAAGAAATATAGGCTGTGAGTGAAAGATGGATAAAACGCTGATGAGGTTAGAGGTGAGATACCTCGAGTAACGCTAATGACGATCAGTTGACTCATATTCGCAAGTTCCCCGATGCTCAACTCACAATTTTTGAGTTGAGTTGATCATTTAAGTAGTGGGCACCTTTATTAGTTTTAGAGATTTTTATCTGCGCGTATTTAAAAAAGAAACCAATGAGCAGCGAATATTGTTTGAGTGAACCACTCACTCATTTGACTTGACTGACATACCTAAAGCCTAGTTCGGACTACTTTAGTAATTTAGTAAAGTAACGTGTAATTTAGTGGCTAAACTACTCGCTACTGCACTGAAATCGTTCGCATTACGGTCCAGTATAGTACACAAGTAAGTGGTGGTTCGCAAAATGAACGGGCTGCAAACGCAATAGAGTGAATAATCTGATTAAACTAATCGGCTATTTTAGAAGAGGTGGATGAGGAAATTTGTTTGATTAAGAAAAAGAAGTTATGGGTACGAAAATGGATCAATAGAAGAGATACACTAGGAGCTACTAATTGTCTTCTGAAGGAATTAGCATTGGAAGATCTAAAAATTGTGTGAATTACGCTACTCGCCCGATAAAAATAGAGTAAAATGGATCGACTCGACTTAATCGTTCACTAAACTACTCGACTAAATTTTTGTGGTTCACACACATTTAGCCACTAAATTACTCGGTACTCTACTAAATTAATAGCCTAGTCCGAACTAGCCTTAAGTTAAATGGCAGTAAGTCTGGAATTGAGTCGCAGGCAAAGATCCACATTTGAACACTTTTGATTTACAAAATTAAATAATCCGCAAAGGTAAGATGAAGACAGGATATCCAGGAAAACAAGGTATCTTAGAAAGAGTCACAAGAGTCACAATCAACTCACGAAAAATATAGAGAAGAGCTCTTACATAATATTGAATTGTTGTCTGATTTCTTCAATAAGTAAAGACTATGTTCATATCAATATGTTCGTTCTAACGCATTAATTGGTTGTGCTAAGATGGTAATAGATAAAACCTTTAACAAAGAAAATTACAAAGAAATAACGAAATTAGAATTAGTATTTAAAATTGAAACAATAGAGCTGACTGCAGACTGTTGTCCAAGAGTCCTGGTAAGGTCTAAGGGAAATAAAGCACTTTGATTTTGATTTTGATTTTAGATTTTGCCAACAAACGATAGGTAGCTCAGCTGATCCATATCAATACCAATTGGAAGCATCCCCAAGACGCTGGCTGCATTGCCTCGCTGTATGGCAATGCTTTGCCGTGTGGTGCCGGCATAGAATTTCACCACCCCATCTCTTCCCGTGGGTGTCGTAAGAGGCGACTAAGGGAGACACCGGGGGCGGGCAGCAGCGTCCTCTACAGAACAACACCACCGAACTGCGATCCCCAACCCGCATGCCCAGCGTGGGGATTATGGGCATTAACCCTCAAATGATAATGCCATCTATGGCGCTCATTAGGGGAGGCCTATGTCCAGCAGTGGACTTTTATAGGCTGGTGATGTTGAAGTTGTGATGGCAATGCTGATGCGCTGCGCTAGATACACCAGTTCTTGCGTCACACGTCTCATGTCAATTAAATTTAATTATAATATTGGAAGCTTAGCCTAGTTCATAGATTTTTTTATTGACTGAAAGTATTTACAAAAATAAATGTATTTCACCAACTAGAAGCCCCCTGAAGCCTCCATTAGGAATGCCGCCCCCGTCTACGAAAGAGCTGCTATTATCGACTAACAGGCCTTGATTTACTTGCATTATTCATAATATTATAGAAGATATACTTAGTATTCCTATATGACTTTGAACTTTATGTGTACTGCCACTATACAATACACTACAATTACAATACCTGATATGGAATAATCGCTTTAAAGACGAGTTTTTCTTGCACTATGCATAAATATGGGGTAGCTTAAAACTAGACCAGGTTTTACTTTTAATGTAAAGTAAAAAAATAGCCCTTTATTTAAAAAGAATTTTAAGTAATTATATAAGTATGTTTATATATTTAGATATTTATATTATTTAAGTAGGTATTTGTATGTAATGTATTCATAATTTATTAGAATTTTATATAAACACAGTGATGCACACAGATCCCCATGTCAAGTCCAACGATCCTATCCATCCACGGTTGTCTGGTAGATCGCTCTTGAGCGATAAGACCGCCAATTGTCACAAATATTGTAATTTTTATTTTACTTATTGATTGTTTTGTTAAGTGTGCAATAAAGAATTTTCTATCTATCTATCTAAGTACGACAAGTTTCGCCAAATTTCGTAGAAATTGGTCTATACTGTCCTTAGTTTTAAAACAGGTCAAACGTATTCACAAACTTTTGCCTTTACAATAATGGATTTAGCGTACTATAATGCAGAATCTGTTTAATCGTAGATCTTGCTACGTCGTTAACTGCTACACTACAAAGGCTCTACGCCGTAGGCTGCTACGTCGTAGAGGCTCTACGCCGCCCTAAAATTCACAAGGTAAACTGTCAGGCCCTCAGGGTTCAGGGCCGTTGCAATGGGTTCAGCACTTTTAGCATTTAGACAGCTCTAGTGATGGGACACAACTTTATATCGATGTTTGGAGGATAAAAATATCATAGATGTATACTCAAACTATGATATAATATCATAGTTAAAAAATAGATAAAAATATCATAGTTTGAGTATACATTTACAATGTATACTCAAACTATGATATAATATCATAGTTAAAAAATAGATAAAAATATCATAGTTTGAGTATACATTTACAATGTATACTCAAACTATGATATTTCACTGGAAAATAAGAATTCTATTCTGTACTCAATCATCCTAGATGACGCGCAAGCCTTTGATAAGGGTGTGGTGTATGATGGTTACCTGCAGGTGGTGCGGGTGGTGGTGCTCCGGCTGCGGCGGCTGAACCTGTCCCTGATAGATAGATACTTTTTTATGGTACAGTCCTAAGTCAGTAAGTAGTTTAGCCTGATACTAGTGTTATCTAGGATAAAATAATGATCAAAAAACAAACTTAATAACTATGACAGTTACGCAACAGGTACAGCAGTGTCACCTAGTATTTTTATTTTACTAATTTATGATGTGAGTTACGGGCTAGCTAGTAGCATAATACGAGTTTTAATTTTATTTGATTTTAACTATAAATTCCTGAACTACTTGGTACAGAAAATATTTTGCACAAACTGATAAACATTTTATACTGGACGTTTTCCTACTGGATCCTTAAACGTCGTACGACATCGCCACAAATAAAACATCGATAACAGATGATCGATACAGCGCCATCACTACGCCGCGAGTGCGGGTGACGTTTCATTCGGATCGGAGTGCACTGCACGCGACTGGCGGGAGATTATGAAAATTATACTTCATATTTACAAAAACACTGGTTTAATTCCAAGTTTATTGAATTCAAGTTTACTGAATTCAATAAACTACTGAATTCAATAAATTCCAAGTTTATTGAATTCAAGTTTACTGAATTCAATAAACTTGGAAACTTGGTTTCAATATTTTTATAACTTTTTGAGGTGAATTTATTAAAATATGGTTCTGCACGAGGTTTCGAACGCGCTATTCTCTGATTGGTTTATTTATTTATCTATCTAAACTTTTATTATAAAGAGAATATAATAGATTTCATTATTCTGATACTATACTGGACTTATTTGAAAAAATCATTAAAATATATAAAATTATATTATATAAAATTATCTCAAGAACAGGCTTCAGTGTTTATGAAAAAAGTTAGGGTTCCGTATAAAACATTAATAATAAAAGCCAACGTGTGTAAAAATTATTGATTTATACTCTTGCGAGCCGGGGTGAACCGCTAGTTTATTATAAAGAGTTACATTACATAATTTTTTAGTGTAAGTGATTACTTTAATTAATAATTAGCACAAATGTCGCCTGAAACACAGGATTACCTAGTTCAGGCTATATTGTTATACTTAGCTATATTTATTTTATTTTGTGTTCTTATGTTATAATCTAAGTTACGAGTTTCTTTGAATAAATTTTATTTATTTATTTATTATTTATTATTATAATTAAACGATACGCAACGCTAAAACGCTATAAATATAAAAAATAGGGTCAAACAGAGAACTGTGAAAGCAGTTATCAAATTCTCAAGAACAAAACTATCCGGGTTGCGTTTGTCTTTGGCCATAAATCAAAACAGAATTGAGAGCGCTAGAGTCGAGTGGTCGAGTGTTTGGTCGAGTGCACTCGCTCTACTACTGGAATGATTAATAGCTCGCGAGATGTCGAGGGTAAGCAAGGCTATGGTCTCCGGACCAAGAGGTGTTCTAGCTAATCTAAACTGCGCCGGGTGATCGGCGCTACCGTCCGTCGCTATCTGAAACTTATAGATAGAATTGGAAGGCACTCTTACCCCCATATCTTTAGATAATTATTCAACTAATCCTTCACTAAAACTTTTGTCAGGGTTTCTCAAGCATTCCTTCAAAACTTACTCGAGCTCGGTATGGTTGGTCGTCAATTTGGTCAATTCTACACAAATAAGGTTGAATCTATATACTCGTACCTTGATATGTCAATTCATTGCTCTAGTATGAAAACATTTTCTAAGGTTAGGTTATCCACACAGCATCATCTTGCTCCAAAGTAAGCAGAGTTTGTTATGGGTACTAAATGACTGATATACGTTATACATTACAACAACAAGCCTAAATATTAGATATCATCATAAACCACAACCAGAAAACAAATATTTTCAAATCTTACAGTCATCTGCGAAAATCTACACTGCCTAGTTCTCAATTTGACTAAATAGTAAGTGTATAGTTGTGGTTATTTATATACCGCATTCTGGCATGAACGATGACCATTTTACGAAAAATATGTGAGTAAACTTTTATCTAAAAAGATCCAAATAAAATTAAAGTGAAATCTAAGGAATGTTTACTTATTATAGCAGCTGACTGTACATACATTTTTCCAAGTCGAGAATCGAACCCGGCCGTTGCCGTACTGAGTTCATAAAATAAGTTGTTATTGAAATAAATCGGTTTACCTATCACTTACTGTTCTACAAATTATGAATCAGGTGCCATGGTTTGTGGTGGCATCATCAGAGGATGTTTCCCGCGCAATCCTAGAGCCTGAGGGTGAGCCTCGGGGCGGTGTCGCCGCCACGCACACTCGATAACTGGCGGTAGGGATGCGCCGGTGTCGATAGATTGTGTATCGACAAAAATGGTGGCTTCATTATTAATCGTTTTAGATAAAATACGAAGTACATACATCTTAAAATAAAATTATTTAAAACTTAATATCAAATGATACAAGAAATAGCACGAATAGAAAACAAAATTGAAAATAATTTAAAAAATCAAATTAATATTTTTATTAAATTAAAATTAAAGATCGTCTAGACGCAGCTCATTATTTTACGACCCCATCTGATTTGAATGCGGTAATCTGATCTAGCAACAATCATCTGCAAGATTCTGTTGCTACTGCTTCGCGCACGTGAATCTAATTTCTTGCGAATATTCAAGACTATAAAGTTATTATGATATTTAGGATTAATAAAACTATCGCGTTATATGAACTTTCGCAGGCGCTGGAGTCTAGACTAGAATTTCGATGAAATCTACATAATATCCATACTAATATTATAAAGAGGAAAGATTTGATTGTTTGTTTAAATTGAATAGGCTCCGAAACTACTAGACCGATTTGAAAAATTCTTTCACCATTCGAATCCTAAATTTTCGGTGATGAACATAGGCTATAGAATATTTTCAAAAAATTAGGGTTCTGCATAAAAAAAATATTTTTGGTTAAATACCCGTGCCAAGCTGGCTGCCGGGGCCGAATTTTGTAGAAATGTCTCATTAGATTATTAGATAAGTATATCGATACTTTCCCCTCCCTAGCTCGCAGAAGCGTGTCCGTGGCAGCCCCACTTGGCACACCACTGGCTTTTCCACGAAACTTTTATTTATTCTGTCAGGACCACGTTCTTTCTATTCCCCGCAAAATATTAACAGCCAGCTTAGTAATTATCTATTAGGAAATATAAATAAATAAATAATATTAGCAGGCAGCTAAGTAATTATCTATTAGGATATGGATCATTCAAGTAAATTATGGTAGACCCTTATTGTTTTATGCTCGAAAACAAAAATATATTGTATATATTTTGATCATGATTTTTAACATTTTTATAGGAAGTTAATTAAGGGACTGTAATGAGATGATGCCTCTTCTGAGGTCGATAGATTACTAAAATGATTTGTTACTAGTGGTCCGGTTTTTAGTCAAAATGAGGGTAGTTACGAATACTGTTGCCCCCACTTCGGACAGAGGGTACCTAGTTCCAGGACTCCGGGCATTCTGTAGCAATCCTATTAGTTTGTGCCTACTCCCGTTTGTTTGACCACTACTGTGTGTAGTTTATATTGAAACGTCGTGTCGGAATAATAGTTATGTGTACATAAACATAGTAAATACTTATAAAATTATTATAGTGTTCCGATCGTATACCTAAGCTAAAGAACCTTATTTTGTGACTAGTTATGTTTACCTGATAGGTTATTTTTTGTACCTGCCTTGTCAATTTTAATTTGGTTAGAGTTCATACACGTACGATTGTAAATAAATATGCCGTTACTGTAAATAGGTACGGTTTATTTTTCTGATTCAGAACATAAATCGATACAGCATTTGTAAGGTCCCTAAAAGCTGTTTGTTTATGATTTCCTGTGTCCTTATAAAACGGCAGACCAACCGTGTGGCTACAAGGGGAGCGAATCATGAATTAACAGCGACTTCATCCACCCATCCGCTCACCCAATGGTGAGCGGGCTAGATGGGTATGGGTGGTGATCAGACTTAGTTCTTACTTTTTTTTGCTACTTTTGTCTTGTTTGGGAAATAGTTTTACTTGTCTAGTTACTTACTAGAATCCTGAGTGCGAGAGCGATCACACCCAAAATGAGGATAGCTTTATGCGCGAGAATTTATACCTACATATATATTTTACTTCTCACACTTTCTGCAAGTTTATTAAAATTCCATGAAAATTCCTTTTTTATTCCGCATTCTGAGCAGAGGTTACTACGAATTTTGAAGAAGTTCTCACTGTATGGATCTATTTGGTAAAGATTTTCGCACTTTGATGTTCTTAATTCAAATTCATTTTGCCGTCTCGTCACTCGCAATAAGAGATCTCGTTAGATTACTTGAGTTTAGTAAAACCTTCACCTTTTTCGACTAACAGGGCTTAAATCATTGCTGTTGTTTTCATTAGGGATACATGTCACTGACGTTTAAAGTTAAGAAAAAATACTTTGTGTAGGTCACTTGGTAGTTGCCTTGGTAGTTGCCTATATCAGTCTCTTGTTTCGTAGCCCTGCCAGACCATAGACTATCGGAGGGCTGTGCAAACTTTCTGATGAGTTACGTGCGGCCGCATAGACACACCTGTTTATTCTGCTAGATATTACGTTCCTAGCTATGCAGTCAGAATAACTTGGCGCCTATGGGTTCCGCTCATAGGCTTAACTCGTCTATAGGTAACTGGATGTAGCAATATATCTTAGGTTACTTTGTTCATCTTCGTTTCTCACACATGTTTTACATAATCGTTTCTCACACATGTTTTACATAATCTTTTGAGAATTTTAATATAGAAAACATAAACATAATATACAACAAACATAGTCCAAAACATCCTGAACAAATATCTCCACATCGTAGTATCAAACATTTGTCCCGTGGCGGGAATCGACAGCAACCTTCTGCATCGCAGGCGGACCTTCGACTTACTAAATTTAATTAGGGTCATGTTGGTATGAATATGAACACCATAGTATGAACAAACAAATTATGTTTTGTTCGATAACTATTCTTTATGTCCCTTTTGATTAACTGCTTTTTATTTATCATAAAAGTTCTAACGCACTTTGGGGGGCGGAATGTTTATGGTAATTTTTAATCTGTAAGAAACTGTCATAAAATAAAACACTTTTCGGGCAACACTGACTTTTACTAGAAGACGCTCCCGTAATTATTTAAAGAATTATCCCCAAACCCACCGCGGCACAAAGGTCGTGTGACTCATAGAACAGTATTGTTGCAGCCTCGGCGGGCAAGGAGCGGCGCTCCCCGGAGCAGGAAGACGGCCGGGGCTCGCCTGCGCCTGCGCCGGCTAGCCCCGCTCACAACGGCACTGCCCGTGAGTCGCATTACAATTACTTTATTTATTTTTATTTATTTAATTCATATAGTATTTAAGGCTAAATATACCTCTAAGTATAGTTTTTCTAGTATTTATTGTAAGTATTCATATATTGTATATTGAGACGTGGACACTCACGATAGGGTTGGTCCACCAGTTCAAAGTCGCTCAGCGAGCTATGGAAAGAGCTATGCTCGGAGTTTCTCTGAAGGATAGGATTCGTAACGAATTGATCCGACAGAGAACTAAAGTCATCGACATAGCTCAGAGAATTAGAAAACTGAAGTGGCAGTGGGCCGGCCATATATCGCGAAGAACCGATAACCGCTGGGGTAAACGTGTTCTTGAGTGGAGACCGCGACTTGGTAAACGTAGTGTAGGACGCCCTCCGGCCAGGTGGGATGACGATCTGCGAAAGACTGCTGGCAGATGCTGGATGCGACAAGCCGAAGACAGGGCGCTATGGCGCTCATTAGGGGAGGCCTATGTCCAACAGTGGACTAACATAGGCTGATGATGATGATGATGATGATTCATATATTGTTATTATTTTGTTTCTCTTAAATAACACTCTGTATTGTTTCTTCAGGTCCAGTTTATCTCAAAGTTGCCTGGAAGAGATCGCTCATAGCGATAAGGCCGACTTCCTTTACTTTAAGCATTCTGTTTGTAATGTTTCTTTCTTTCTAAGAGTCTCTGAAAATGTGACGAATCGAAATGTCATAGAATAAAATTTAAATATATGTACGTAAAACTGTTTTTGTTCCCACAGCATCATCAACCGAGTCAGTCTCCCCCCCGCCGGAGGGGGGACGCGCGGCAGCACTGCAGCGCCTGCGCCGATTCCTCTCTGCGCTGGCGCAGTTCGCGACGGACGCCGGCGCCGACCAGGGCGAGCGGGCGAGGCAGCTGATATTCAACCTTGTGGTGAGTGAGATAGGAGCTATACTTGCTAAACTATTTGTTACCAAGCTGCGGCCGACCCGCGCCTCTATTGTCTAACTCAACTGGTAATCGTAATCGACTTCAGTTTGGAATTTCAAACCTAGCCTGGACTTCGATTGTCACTTTCGTATTGTGTAAATAGCTGGAACCGAAGATCAGTTGAATACCTTAGACAATACCGACAACATTCTGACTGGGTCTACAACTGGTAATCGGTTTGAAGTTCACTGATAATGGATTTCAAGTTAGACAATAAGGCTGCAGCTTGCCTGGCAACAGTCAAGATTGTGGTAAGGGAGGTACGAGCTATTCTTTTTGCAATGGTGCCTAACAGAGTGTGAGGGGATTGATATAGAAAGCTGTGGAGTTCCATACCACTGCTGACGAAAGTTATCTGGTAAGCAGAATCTGCGTCACTTCCTCTAGCTTCGTAGTAAAAGTTTCTCCAAGGTGTGAATCGAACCCGCATCTTCTGTCTTGCAGTTTGCCCTTGTACAAAGTACAATGAGTAAGGTCAGACCAATCTGGTTTCCCCAAAGTCTTGCAATTCGAGACGTACGTTGTTTCATATTAAACCTGAATTTATATCTAATTCCTCTAAAGTCTCGCGTACAATACGTGATGGTTATTGTTCTGTATTAAACTATTATTGATTAGTCCAGATTTTTTTTACAACAATCCTTTCTTTCTTTCTGTCTAAATCTAATCAATAAACCAGTTGCGAACTATAAGCGTTAGAGTTATCGTTTCCCTTGTTTCCAAGGTACCCATCGGTATTTCACATCTATCGTTTGATTCATAAATGAAGTTCATGAGATTATAACGACACACATTAATTGGCAGGATAAAGTAAAAAAAGTTCGTTTGCACCCCCAGGCAGGCACCCTGACGATCGAGGAGTTCCAGACAGGAGTGCAGGAGTGCACCAACTACCCCCTGCGCGCCTCGGTGCCGGGCTTCCTGCGGGCGCTGCTGCCCGTAGCACAGAGGGACATACAGGCCAGGGCTCGCAGAGCTAAGCAGGTAGTTCAATAATAATACATTAATCACTATCAGCCTATAATAGTCCACTGCTGGACCTCTAGGCCTACCCTAATGAGCGCCATAGATGGCATTATTTATCTTTTGGGGGTTATTGCCCATAATCGCCACGCTGGGCATGCGGGTTTGGGATCAAAGTTCGGTAGAGTTGTTCTGCAGAGGGCGCTGCTGCCCGCTCCCCAGTGTGTCTCCCTTAGTCGCCTCTTATGACACCCACGGGAAGGGTGGGGGTGGTGAAATTCTATGCCGGCACCACACGGCGAAAATAATAAATTAATAATGCTCGATAATCCACACATCATCATCTATCCTCAAGCAAAGCTTCTGTTATGGGTACTAGATGAATGATGTACTTCATGTGATATATATTCCATACATAGAACACCGGGAAATTCTGATGGTGTCTAAAGCAGATGTTTAACAACAATATAACTAAGTTATCCACCCACCTGTTCCGTCAATTTTTTTAAATCAACTTTGCTTATGGACTTTCAGCTCAGCTAATCAATTCGTTTGATAATTGACCTTGTGGTGTCACCACGGTTTATACAGTGGAACAGCGAAAGTCTACGAAAGATGAGTAGAGCTGCTTAGCTGCTTAGAGCATTTAGAACGTATTGAGCTAAAAACTGCATTGCACTATCCAGAACCTCTAGCTCAATGTAACTTACACTGTCGTAGAAGTCGAGTCGATTCATCGCTACAAAGTGAGGCAACCCTCAACAATCGATTCATCGCTATAAAGTGAGGCAACCCTCAACAATCAATACATTGCTACAAAGTGAGGCAACCCTCAACATTCGATTCATCGCTATAAATTGAGGCAACCCTCAACAATCAATACATTGCTACAAAGTGAGGCAACCCTCAACAATCAATACATTGCTACAAAGTGAGGCAACCCTTAACAATCAATACATTGCTACAAAGTGAGGCAACCCTCAACATTCGATTCATCGCTATAAATTGAGGCAACCCTCAACAATCAATACATTGCTACAAAGTGAGGCAACCCTCAACAATCAATACATTGCTACAAAGTGAGGCAACCCTCAACATTCGATTCATTGCTATAAATTGAGGCAACCCTCAACAATCAATACATTGCTACAAAGTGAGGCAACCCTCAACATTCGATTCCTTTTCAACCCTTTAACATTTTGTCACGTTGACTACCCAGTCCCTAAATCCTATAAATTGAGGCAACCCTCAACAATCAATACATTGCTACAAAGTGAGGCAACCCTCAACAATCGATTCATTGCTATAAATTGAGGCAACCCTCAACAATCGATTCATTGCTATAAATTGAGGCAACCCTCAACAATCAATTCATTGCTACTAAGTGAGGCAATCCTCAACAATCAATTCATTGCTATAAGTGAGGCAACCCTCAACATTCGATTCATTGCTATAAATTGAGGCAACCCTCAACAATCAATTCATTGCTATAAGTGAGGCAACCCTCAACATTCGATTCATTGCTATAAATTGAGGCAACCCTCAACAATCAATACATTGCTACAAAGTGAGGCAACCCTCAACAATCGATTAATCGCTTTAAAGTAAGGCAGCCCCTAACAATGCATGTTCTTGCAGACTCCGCAGCAGTTCATCCGATCGCACGAGCACCTGGTCCTGGAGACGGGCGGCGATGGAACCGACATCTTCCAGCAGCAGCCTGACGCCGCGGTCAAGAGGCGAGCCAGCGACCCGTGAGTCTTTTATATATCTTTGGAAATGTGTTCACAATTGATATTATTTGCAAAAAAAAATATTAAGCTTTTTATATTTCAGTTTGCATGTACGTTCATTCTTAGGTCTAAGTGAATGGTTAGTTAGTATAGATTGTCACTCGTCGTGATCGTCACATACACCCTGGAAGGGCACTCCAAAACTGAGTTTGACTTTATTTATACAAAACGTCAAATATAATTTATAAATATATACACTAACTAATATTTTTTTATGATCTACCATAGGTCTTTATTAATATTTAACACGCTGCTGGTATATTTTAATTACTAGTTAAGCATTCTTTGACCACGCTGACCAAACCCAACCTTCAAAGCCCTCAATGACCGCATCCAAATTAGCAATTAGGCGGAACAATCGTAAGGGCCATCAAAGGCTAACCACAAAAAAGTTCGTCAAATCCCGCGGCCGTTGCGAGTGACAGCTACGGGAGGAATAGGGCTGTGTTCGGAAACTGTAGAGAAGGCGGACTCTTCATAGATTATTTTACACTACCTATGTACTCGTACATGCGAAAACTGTCCAAAATACTATTTTTGTAAATACCTACTGGTAAGCTTGCCAAATAACAGGAATCGATCAGAAAATTTACAGTTTGCTGGTAAATGAAAATAATTAACACTTACAGTAAACCAAAAGAAGGTTATGCAGCAACAAAGATTGCAAGTACAACTATAAAGTTCATAGAGGATTAAAAAAAAATATATCATTTATCTCATTCACTTATTTTAGGTAGCACTTATGATTAACATAAGTGTTGTGTGTACAATAGAAATATTCCCTCTCATGTACGTCTCCGGCCACTACCCCCACACATCCCTAGGGAGTGGGGGTGGGAGGTGGGGGGTGGTCTGGTCTACAAATGGCCTGTCCGCGGCACGCAGGTGGCTCGCGGTTATTGATAGAACTCTTGTTTGCGATTATCGATGATTCTTCAAATCGAGGATTCGAACAATGCAGTTTTAATGGTTCGAATGTGATTATGGTATTGGAGACATGATGGATTAAAAGGAGGTAGTTTTATTTAGAAGTATAGGATTCGTCGACATAGCTCAAAGAATTAGCAATGTTAAGTGGCAGTGGGCTGGCCATATCGCGAAGAACCGATAAATTTTAATACGGTGGTGGTCCACGAGAATAACTGTGAAATTCACCCTTGGGGATGGTCGACTTGATCAACCACATAGGTATAGATAGATTCGAGAATTTGCGCCCATTGTTCACTAAATTGTATTAAACATTATTACACCCTAAATGTCAGTACTGCCCATAAGTTAAGACTTCCTAATTTCTTATAAGGAAAACCTACACAACAGAATCCTAACGTAGTCCTAACTTAAATTCTTCATCACAAATATGCAAAGGCCTTGTATTTTAACGAAAAACGAGCTCACATCTGCGTTCAAAGTAACCCTCAAAATATGTCGACCACAGCGTTGTTTAGCAGTAAATTATTATCATTGCGCCATTTGGCAGGCGCCGGCCTTTAGATAAACTGGATGAACTCTGATCAGCCATTGTAGATAGCGGGCGGTGGCGCTGATTAGCGAATTGATAATGCGCTCGAGGGATGTGAGAATCCGCAAGAATAGTATTTATGTACTCGTAGGTTCCTGTCACAAGCTTTTTTGACAATACTTACCTTTGTACACAAATAATAAAAACGTGTCTTCTTTGGAAAAATCCAATTTGGTTCATTTCTGTAAAGTATTTTGAAAATAAATTGTGGAAGGAACCTAATTCAAACAATTTTAATACAAATAATAGCAAATCATGTTGAAAATAATACTCAAATTACCAATCCGGTAAAATCAAACTACAAATTTTGGTATAACGTTTGTATAATATATTTATGAAATTCATCCGTGTCGCCGCAGCTTTCCATCTAGGATTCTGATAACTAATATTTTACTACCGCAGTATAAGCTAAGGTAGACTCTTAAACTACTACTTTGAACCATTAAGCTCACATCCCTAGCTAGATCGCAAACATTTTGTCTACACTGCCTAGGGGCGCGAGCTCGGGTCGCGGTTGCGGTGTGCGCCAACCCTACTGTATTTTCTGGCACGTGCTACTTTTTGGATATTGAATGCTGATCATCTATTGGCCACCCTGGGGTCGTTTATTATTGATCGTCCGATATTCAAAAGTTCTAATTAGGTAAGGCTCTACATTCAGTACATGGACAGTAGGTCCAGTCGATTGCAAATGAAGGATAGGTATTGCTCTATATTAACAAAAAATATACTTACTACAATTTTACAACCGAAAAATTTGGCGACTGTGCATAAAATTTGAAGGAAACTCAACAAAAAGATAGGTAGCCGTATGCGACTAAATGATCTCTGGCATACCTACTTTAATAAGTTTCTCTTAGTATCCGGTAGGAGCGGTAGTGTAGTCTGTAGTACATGTCTGAAAAAAATATTTTTAAACTTACGCGATCTGAACACATAATTATTAGTACTATACTTGTTACTACTTGTTACTGGACTGGTTTCCGCAACTAGGCCACAGGTGGGCCCTTTTTGCGTGGCGGGTGAGGTCTGCTAATTTAACCACCCGATATCCTCCAGATTATATATCCAGATTATTAGTACTATTTAATAATATTTAATTTATCGCGCTTGTTTTTCTCTCGACGTTTCAACAGGTTTACACACTGTCGTGGTCACAAGATGACTCATCTCGTAAAAAAACGCGATAAATACCCCTTATATAGTACTTATAATTGTGTTTGGAGCATTACAAAAACTTTTAGTATTTGTAAACTATCTGCCTTAGTTGGTCGTAAGCTTCATTCATCCTTAGTTGGTCGTAAGCTTCATTCATCCTTAGTTGGTCGTAAGCTTCGAAGGACAAACTGGATATTATATTAAACAGTATTCCTGAATAGATATATCACAACTAAGCGAAGTAATTCTCAAGGACCGTTTCTTTGATCTCCCCCACTCAAAAGTTCAAACACTTCACAAACTTGAGATTTACTTCAACAAACCAAAGATCGTCTAAAATCCTTTATAAAGTTTACGAAGGCTGTAGAGGCGTTTCGTATCGGCGCCGTTATAGATCTAAACGGTAGAACAAATGGAGGCGTCGTCGGCGATACATAAATAAACAATAGGAATTAACTAAGACAATGCAAAACTTTGGAATCGAACTACATGCGGTAATAAATCTTCACGCTTGGTGCAAGTGAACTGCAAGCGAAATTATTGAATCTGCGGATGGTAGCCAAATATTATTTTTGCTCAACATTCACATGGCAACATCTGATCTCCAATTTCTCCCATTTCGTAGCTAGCTACCAAATCTGACTACGAGGTGGGAATAAAGCAAAGCAAAGCAGCAACAATTCTTCAGAAGAGAATTTAAAAAATGAAATTCTGAAAACTGGAATTCACTGGAATTCTTCTCAATAATTAAACATCCAATAATAGCTTAAGATGAGCTTAAGATTCAAATTGTTTGCAACAGTCTGCAGTTAGCTAAAATATCTACTATTTCTAATTTGTTTGTAATGTCTTTGTTACTATAGAATAGAATATAAAAAAAAGAAAATAAACCTGATACAATTGAAACCCGCAAAACTTTAATTTCAAAATTTTGTGTATACTTACATGATTTTGAACTTAGAACATTCTTACCGAATCATTTTATTGCAAGGTCTAAGTCGCTATTTTTGTAGGTTTTGGTAATTCTTTGATTATTAAAACAATGAAAGATAATCTAGGATTTGTAGTAGTCTATGGTAATAGGAGAAACTCTGTGGAATGGAATAAATGGAGACGAGACATGCGGATTGTTGTCTATGCCGTTACAGTGTGCAGGCAGGAAAGTAAGAACTAAATTATAATACCCTAAGAAAAGTTAAATCTTATATTTATCAAATAATACAGGATTTAGGTAATTTTTGTTCAGTTGTGGTTAAATCGCTTCCTCCCCTGCATCGCCCCCGTATCGAGAACTAGTCCAAGTCGTAAATAACACCGGACAAGCGCACAGCCCGGCTTTGTTTGCATTCGCAGCGTTCAATAGATTAGAACGTTCATTATGCCAAACCAATGGTTTTATGGAGTTGTTCTATTATTCTCTCGGTGCAGACCTAAAGTTACATAATTGTACTTATTTATTTAATAAACACAAATATCATAGGTACCTAAATAAACAATTTAATGCAATTTATAAGTGATCTAGCGGTCCGCCCCGGCTTCTCACGGGTATTAAAAAAGCAATCAGAAATCATACACACTAACATGATGGGTTTCACAGTTTTCATACGGATCCCTTACTTTTTTAGCAGCATTGGGGTTTTTGACATTGACTTGACACTCCATAAGTGACACTGGCCGTAGAGAAAAAGCAAGCACAGCGGAGCCTTAATAGAAAAAGAGGTTGAATATATAGCGCACGGTTTAACTATTTAATTTTTCATGTGGATCCCTAATATCGCGCTAAAACTTCTAAGTGACTTCAGTCTAAATCAGCTATAGAACCTTCAAAACACTACTTGCAAGCACACTACTTGCAAGCAGGTTTGATACCTACTATTTAAACCTTTAAAACGAAATAGGTAGGTACCACAGTTATTTGGTACCTAGGTATTTCGCCGACGACGCCGACGCCGACGGGGCGGCGGCGGGCGGCACCTGCGGCGAATGTGTTACGATCAGCGCCATCTGTCGGCGAACTTGTGTCGCGGTAATTGCCTGCGCTAATCTGCTACGGATTAGATTTTAATGTTTGTGTTAGGTGCTTTATGATTTGTAGTATTTAAACTGATTTCGGAAACTGGGTTTTAGAAATTGGTTAGTCTATCAGTTTTATTTATTCTCAAACAAATATACTTAACGGAATATTGGTACAATTCAAATAAATGCACCTATATAAAATCTTACCCAATTTAATCTCAAATAATGATGTCACAAAAATAATAAATTGATGATAAATTATGCTGACACAAATTTAGGTACACATTATGCAACTGTTATAATAATAGTGTGCTCTAAGATTTTTCTACACAATAGGTTGCCGTTCGACCCAAATCATTTTATTTGAGTACCCCTTTCTACACGTACTTTTTCTATTGTTTAAATAAAGAAGGTCCGCCTGCGACGCAAGAGGTTGCGGGTTCGATTTCCGCTTCGGGGCAAATGTTTGTACGATCTGCAGATAAGTGTTCTAGTCGCTTTCTATGTACATATAATAAAAAATATCTATGTTATGTATTGTATTATGTATATCAGTCATCTAGTGCCCATAACACAAGCTCTGCTTATCTTGGGGCTAGCTGATGATTTGTGAATTGTCCAGCATAATATATTATTTATTTATTGTCAGTTTGTACGAGCCGGCCCAGAGCAACGGGTCGCACGAGGAGTACACCCCGCAGGCGAAGCGGCCGCCCACGTCTCTGTTCCTGAACCCGCTGCTGTACCCCCCGGGGGCCGGCGCGCTGTTCGACTACGGACACTGCCACCCCCACGCCCAGGGGGAGCCCGCCTTCGAACGGAGAGACGGTAAGTTCAGCCGCTGCCGTGTCTCTACAGTGTGCTGGAAACAACACTCATTTACTTTCAGCGGTACCAATGTCGGTCCATTGTATTATCCCTCACCATGGTATCCTGCGCCCAGATTCGGTCACCACGCCCCTGAGAATAATGTCTGATGCTAGTGCCAAAGATGCTGAGGGTAAGTCATTGAATGATGTGTTGTTAAGTTCAACCCTAGCCGTGTCTCTACAGCGTGCTGGAAACAACACTATTCCACCACTGCTTTAAAAGTAATGATTTACTTTCAAAGAGGTGGATATGGACGTATGTTGGCATGATAAACTAGTAAGAGATATATATTACCAGTTTTGGCCGCGTTACAAATTTCATTCCAGAGTAAAGTTTTCTGTTTTCTGTGGTTTAGGGACCATGAAGAAAAGTTTAGTACAATATCGAATCGAATGTGTTTTGGAAACATTTAACAAGAACTCTGCACATGTATTATCTCTTTCTCTGCGACTTTTCGATTAAAAAATTGAGTACCTAGTTAACGCACCGAAAGTTAAAGTTTGAATTCGTTCCCTGTCGAAAATAGTTGTTCGAAATTTCGATATCTCGAAACATGAGATGTGACATAAACATAGGCATATAATGCTAGTCTGCTGGCAGATACTATATGCGACAAGCGAAGACAGGGCGCTATGGCACTCATTAGGGGAGGTCTATCTCCAGCAGTGGTCTAACATAGGCTGATGATGATCATGATGCTGCTTCCGAACCGATGCATTCAGTAAAGTGAATTTCCAAGTAAATTCATCGAAGCTCAACAATATTCGTTTATTTTCTGGCTCAAAGAAAGTCTGTTTCCAGGAGGCATCTCAGTCCGCGACGTGTCGTCAATGAATGCCGGCTTCGCGGAGGCGCGGCTCGGGCTCGGCGGCGGCCTCGTGAAGTCGGACGACGAGTGGCGGAACATTAACACCATGCTCAACTGCATCCTCTCTATGGTGGAGAAGACGAAGCGGGCCTTGGCTATCCTGCAGCAGAGAGGTCCCTACTTACTATCATAATTAAACGGCTAAAAGCGCGTACTAGTCTAGAAGAACTTGGAAGGGCCGTGAAACCGTCTGAAGCCAAATTCCTCGGTGAATTATTTATACTAGCGATAGCGACCCGGTTCGGCTTTGCACAGTTGCATTATAAATATAAATATTCTGTCTATTATAAAAAGCTCGTAAAAATCCAGCAGCTAAAAGCGCGTACATAATCTAGAAGAACGTAGAAGGGGCGTGAATCAGTACCTCGGTACAAATTAGACACTACCGACCCGCTCTGGCTTCGCACGGGTGCATATGTATATATCCGGTCCGCACCGGCATTTTACAAAAAAATAATTTTTCATGCGGATCCCTAACTTTTTGTTCATCAGGGAAAATTTAGTTATAATTATAAATAACATAAATGATACCTCGGCAGGCCAGTCCGAACTGGTCCGGCGCCGAGGCTCCGGAGAGCTCCGACATAAAGCGCGCGGCCAGCGAGATCATGGCGGCGGCGGTGCGGCAGACGGAGGAGCGCGTCGCCGACGTGCGTCGCCGGGCGGAGGACGCCGTCAACCAGGTACACTACACTACATCGGCGAACGGGTATTTAATAAAAATTTAATTGTTCATTTGGATCCCTAACTTTTTTGAAAATATTGTACCTCTATAGCCAATAGCTTATGTTCATCAGAGAGAATTCGGGATTCCATTGTTGAAATAATTTTTCAAATCGGTCTTGTAGTTTCGGAGCCTTTTCTATTCAAACAAACAAACAATAATTTCCTCTTTATAATCATCATCATCATCATCATCACCAGCCTATAATAGTCCACT